>MVJL01006513.1:0-12008 GCA_002156465.1 Macrocentrus cingulum | reverse complement strand
TTTTTGCTGAGATCAATGTGCGCTCGTTTCCTTGCTGGATATGTGCGGAGAGTCACAGGGCGATGAGGTTCAGGTTGGAAGCCAGAGGTTGACGGTCCCGGCGTCGGCGACGTGTCCTGTTGAGTCGTGGCCTGGGGCGAATGTGCCTTTGATTGGTCAGGAGCGCTTAAAGGCGCTGTGTTTTGCTGAGCCGGCGATGGTAGATCATTTCTATCGTCGTTGAACAGTTCGGCTGTTGCCAAGTGGGCATGTTTGAGTCTTTCCACGTTGACAACTATGTCTCTACCATTGGTATCGATCTTGAAATTGCGGTCGTCAATTCCTTGCAGGACTTTGTGAGGTCCTGTGTATGGTTGCTCGAGTGGTCGTCGCACAGCGTCTTGTCGAAGGAAGACGTGTGTGCAAGCGTACAAATTTTTGTAACAAAACATCTTGTCTCGACAGCGGTGAGCGGCTGGGACTGGTTTGACTTCGCGCATATGCGGAAGTCCTCGATAAAAAAATTTGGATCTTGTGGTGGATTCTCGTGTGTAATGAATTCACCGGGAATTCTAAGTGTTGTTCCATATAGATATTCCGCAGGTGACGCTTTAAGTTTAGCTTTGATGCAGGTTCGCAGTCCGAGGAGTACCGTCGGGAGTATCTTGGTCTAGTGGCAATGTTGGTGGCACATGATAGATTTTTTCATGTCACGGTGCCAGCGCTCACCTAAACCGTTGGCGGATAGGTGGTAGGCTGTCGTACGGATGCGTCTACCGCCGACTAAGCGTAATAGCGCAGTGTACAGGGCACTCTCGAACTGAAAGCCTTGATCGATAGTTATAATTTTAGGTGAGCCGAACCGTGCGATCCAGTGGTTGTAGAAGGTTGTAGCCACGGTGTCAGCTGTCATGTTGTGAATTGGAATTGCCTCAGGCCATCTTGAGAAGCGGTCTACCATTGTCATGCAGTACCTGTAGCCCTCAGACTCTGGCAGCGGTCCCACAAGATCGATGTGGACGTGGTCGAATCTCTGGTCTGGATTTGTGAAGGTCCATTGTCATGCAGTACCTGTAGCCCTCAGACTCTGGCAGCGGTCCCACAAGATCGATGTGGACGTGGTCGAATCTCTGGTCTGGATTTGTGAAGGCGGCTGGCAGCTTGTGCACATAACGGCCGACCTTGGACCTCTGACATGGTATGCAGTTGCGAGCCCATTAAGTAATGTCTTTGTTCATTGATGGCCAAACATATCGTTGAGCGATGATTTTCGATGTAACTCGACCGCTTGGGTGGCTCATGCAGTTGCGAGCCCATTAAGTAATGTCTTTGTTCATTGATGGCCAAACATATCGTTGAGCGATGATTTTCGATGTAACTCGACCGCTTGGGTGGCTCAGGTTGTGAAAAACATCGTAGACTTGACGTCGCAGCGGCTAAGGAACAAAAGATCGGATGACGTGAGTGGAAACATCGCAGTAGATGCCTTGATGTTCTTGGCCGTAGGTTAAATTTTGCAGTTTTATGGACGTGTCATTGTTCTCGAGAAGTCCAGCGAGCTCCGGGTCTTCTGCTTGGAGGCGCGAGAGTTCGTCGAAGTCGATTGTTGTTGGCAGTCTGATGGCATCGACGCGTGAGAGAGCGTCGGCGACGTTGTTGTCATTGCCGCTGATGTGTTCGATGTTGGTTGAAAATTGGCTAATATATCCAAGCTAGCGTGTTCGGCGCGGTGAGGCGAGTCTCTCACTGCGTTGTTTGAATGCAAATATCAGTGGTTTGTGATCCGTGCGCATCAAGAACTCGCGGCCTTCGAGCCAGTGTTGGAAGTATTTTACAGCTTCATAGATAGCGGTTAGTTCCCTGTCTTATGTGCTGTAGTTACATTGAGCTGGAGTCAATTTCTTCGAGACAAATCCGACTGGTTCCCAATTGTTGTTGGTTTTTTGCCCTAGGACTGCGCCGAGGGCAATGTTGGAGGCGTCAGTCGTGAGTCAGAGGTCCGCATCGTGGTTTGGATTTGCCAGGAGTGCAGCTTGAGCGATTTGTTTCTTTACTCCCTCAAAGGCGTTTTCCGTTGTTGAGTTCCACGGTACGGGACTCTTGTCACTTTTTTCGGACTCCTTGAACAGTTCGTTGAGCGGCGCGTGAGCTGCGGCAGCATTGTAGATGTGTCTGCAGTAAAAATTGACTGCTCCGAGGAATCGACGCAGTTCGTGGATTGTTTCACGTTTTTTAAAGTTTAGTAAGGCTTGCACACGCTCAGGTATGGGTGCTGAGCTCTCTGGACTGATACGGTAGCCGAGGAAGTCGACAGTACCACAGTTCTCGTGGTAGTAGCAGAGTTGCGGTCGCAGGTCGATCACAGGCCCTCGAGGTTGAGGTGTTGAGCTGCGTTGGCGGCTGCGGCTGCGGCTTCTAACTTGTTTATATATTTTGTCGACCTTCGTAGCGAAATTTTTTAGCTGTTGGGCAAGCTCGCTGATTTAGTTGCTGCAATCTTGTTGATAAGTGTTTCTGGAAATACCAAAAACTTGATCAGTGCTGGTTTGACTTACATCTTGTTGGATGGTGCTTGATTCAGGCGGGAGAGCGTCAGTCGACACAGGTGCGAGGTAAGAAGCAAAGTTTTGCTTTCTGTCGTAGATTCTGTCAGCGACGGCGGCCAGATGAGCGAGATCGATGAGTTGTATGTACTCAGGGAGCCTGTCTAGCCATAACGTGCGGATAGGTGGACGTTAGAGACCAGCGCTCTATAGTTCTGCTCCTGAGACACACAGAAGTGTTTTAGAAGAGCTTCTTTAATCGCTTCGTACTTGCAGTTAGGGGGTAGGTTGGCTAGAATGTGCTCTACAACTGACAGAGCGTCTTGATCGAGTCTGGAAATGACTGCGCTAAATTTGGTCAGGTCTGAGGTTATCCTCCTGCCGACAAAGATGGATTCGATCGAAGTGAACCACAAGGAAGGCCTTTGGTGCCAGAAGAGAGATAATTCGGTGAACTCAATTGTGTCTATTCTGGCTGTAGGTTGAGCTGAAAACGTGTGGTCCTGTACGGCATAATGAGGATTTATTGGTGGTTGAAATAGACCATAAACGTTACCTGGTTGAAGCAGAAACCCCACAGGAGGCTGTGTGCCTGTCGGCGCCTGTGGTGGTGCTGTTACAGTTGGTAGTTTTTGGGATGGTCCCAGTGCCGTCTTGAGGCAGTTGAAGACCAACGGCACCTCCTTCATCAGCTGTGTGATGCTGGTGTTTGTCCTCGTCTGGGTGAGGCGTTGGAGAGTGCTAGATTGGCATGTTGAGAGCTGGTGAATTGCTTGATCTCAGAGCCTTCAGGTGCAGGCTACCCGTACGGGGAATTGACGCTAGTTTTGGTTAGGTGTTGCGTCAGCTCGTGTTTTTGTTGATATCACGTCGGAGTCACCAATTATGTAGGGTATGCGTGTCCACATAAGCTCAATCATATACGAGTTGCGTATAAATAATTAGAACGATAATTATGCAAAAGGTTTTGTAACTTTATTAATATTACACACAGCGAGGTAGATTGAATTGTCACGTTAAGACGTAGGATAATAATAATAATAATAATAATTATGCAAAAGGTTTTGTAACTTTATTAATATTACACACAGCGAGGTAGATTGAATTGTCACGTTAAGACGTAGGATAATAATAATAATAATAATAATCATGCACTGCGAAAAAATTTTTCTGAATTCAAGTAACTAAAATTACTTGAATCGTGCGTGATTTGAATCAAACAAATTTTACTTAATTTATCGAAAAGTTTACTTAGTATAAGAGAATATTAATTCAAGTAACTAAAATTACTTGAATCGTGCGTGATTTGAATCAAACAAATTTTACTTAATTTATCGAAAAGTTTACTTAGTATAAGAGAATATTAATGTCTATGAAGTAATGTTTGTACGCGCCGATCTTTACTCAACTCGAACAAATATTTTTTCAAACTAAAAGTTTACTTAGTATAAGAGAATATTAATGTCTATGAAGTAATGTTTGTACGCGCCGATCTTTACTCAACTCGAACAAATATTTTTTCAAACAAGAGTAATAGAAATTTCACTACAAATAATTGTTACTGATGGTAAAATTTTTAAATTGATTCGAATAAACAACTCGTTGCGGCTTTATACTCAATATACAAATGCTTTGTTACGATAAGCAAAAAAACTCAATTTGAATGAACGTTGTTGCTTAATTGTAATATTAATAGAATTGAATAATGCTTGATTTATTTAGAATCAAATTCATTTATTTTGATAAAATATTTACTTGCCTTTTCACTTATAAATGTTTATTCATTCAAATAACTTTTGTTTCTAATTGAACAACTTTACAGGCATGGATAATGCTTCTGTTAATTAGTTATCTTCTTAATGCAAATAAATATTAATTACATCTAAAACTCTAGATATATAGATCGAAACATTTGTTTACCTTTAAAGAAAAAAATTAAATTTTATTTGAGTAGAGAAAATTTAGATAGAAACGATAAACGAAATGAAGTCAACTCGAAAAGTATTCAACTGGAGTAACTTGACTTTATCTCTGACGCTCTAGGAGCATTTAATTTTTACTTAATTCCACAAGAAGACATACACTCAGTAATTTATGTTGAATGCAATTTTTTCCATACATAAGACTGTTTTACACATATATTTTTTTAGACTGAATAAGTCAGCGATTTCAAGAAGACATACACTCAGTAATTTATGTTGAATGCAATTTTTTCCATACATAAGACTGTTTTACACATATATTTTTTTAGACTGAATAAGTCAGCGATTTACTGACTTTTTAGAACTGATATTTCTCAGGAGACGAGACAATTGTTCTAGCTTGATAAATAGTCATTCATCTGGAGTAAATAGGATTGTGAATCTAACAATAATTTGGTTTCTTGAGATCAATTTTTTTATAAGTATAAATATGCATAGTTTTTCGTCTTAAGTGAATAAAAATTTAAATCTACCAATCATTCGACTTTTTGTCAACTGAGATCAATTTTTTTATAAGTATAAATATGCATAGTTTTTCGTCTTAAGTGAATAAAAATTTAAATCTACCAATCATTCGACTTTTTGTCAACACCTCCCGTCAATGGTGATGAAGATTTATAATTACTTCAGATGAACAATTGAGCAATAAGTAGTCTAGTTTCATCAAATTTTTAATTTAGCGATTATATACTTTTTTGCTTCCGTTAATTATTTTTTTTTAATGGAAATGAATATTAATTATATCCGAAATTCTCGATTATCAAATTTTTAATTTAGCGATTATATACTTTTTTGCTTCCGTTAATTATTTTTTTTTAATGGAAATGAATATTAATTATATCCGAAATTCTCGATACCTGAATGGAAACATTTATTCATCTATAAAGAAGAGATAAAATTTCATTTAAGAAAAAATTTGGATAGAAAAGATGAACAAAATGAAGGCAACTTGATACCTGAATGGAAACATTTATTCATCTATAAAGAAGAGATAAAATTTCATTTAAGAAAAAATTTGGATAGAAAAGATGAACAAAATGAAGGCAACTCGAAAAGTATTCAACTGAAGTAACTTGTTAAAGAAGAGATAAAATTTCATTTAAGAAAAAATTTGGATAGAAAAGATGAACAAAATGAAGGCAACTCGAAAAGTATTCAACTGAAGTAACTTGATCTCATCTATGACGCTCTATGAGCATTTAATTTTGATTTAATTCCATAAGAACGTACACTCAGTAATTTATGTGAATGCAAAATTTTCCGCACGTAAGACTGTTTTACATTGCTCTATGAGCATTTAATTTTGATTTAATTCCATAAGAACGTACACTCAGTAATTTATGTGAATGCAAAATTTTCCGCACGTAAGACTGTTTTACATATATATTTGTTGGACCTAATAAGTAGGCAGATATCTCAAGTAAATAAAAATTCGACTACAGCGATTTACTGACTTTTTAGAACCGATAAATCTCAGGAGACGAAACTTTTAATTGCTCCAACTCGATAAATAGTCATTTATCTAATAAAAATTCGACTACAGCGATTTACTGACTTTTTAGAACCGATAAATCTCAGGAGACGAAACTTTTAATTGCTCCAACTCGATAAATAGTCATTTATCTGGAGTAAATGGGAGTTTCGATTTCGCGATAATTCGATTTCTCGGAATTAATTTTTTTTTAAGTTTAAAGAAGAGATAAAATTTCATTTAAGAAAAAATTTGGATAGAAAAGATGAACAAAATGAAGGCAACTCGAAAAGTATTCAACTGAAGTAACTTGCTCATCTATGACGCTCTATGAGCATTTAATTTTGATTTAATTCCACAAGAACGTACACTCAGTAATTTATGTGAATGCAAAATTTTCCGCACGTAAGACTGTTTTACATATATATTTCTTGGACCTAATAAGTAGGCAGATATCTCATAACGTACACTCAGTAATTTATGTGAATGCAAAATTTTCCGCACGTAAGACTGTTTTACATATATATTTCTTGGACCTAATAAGTAGGCAGATATCTCAAGTAAATAAAAATTCGACTACAGCGATTTACTGACTTTTTAGAACCGATAAATCTCAGGAGACGAAACTTTTAATTGCTCCAACTCGATAAATAGTCATTTATCTGGAGTAAATGGGAGTTTCGATTTCGCGATAATTCGATTTCTCGGAATTAATTTTTTTTTAAGTTAATATAGGAGAAAGGTAAGACGGAACACCGAAATGAGTGGCAAATTTTAGGCTATTTTGCCCCACCTTCCCCTACGTAGTTATTCATCTTAAGCGAATCAGAATACAAATCAATCAATCATTTGACTTTTTGTCAACAACTCCCGTCAATGGTGATGAAGATTTATAATTACTTTAAACGAACAATTTAGTAATAAGTAGTCTAGGTTTACAAAACGTCTAATTAAGCGATTATTAATTTTTTTTTAGTTTTATCAAATTTTTAATTCAGCAATTATATACTTTTTTGCTTCCGTTAATTTTTTTTTTAATCGAAATGAATATTAATTACATCGGAAATTCTAGATACTTGAATGGGAACATTTATTCATCTATAAAATAGAGATAAAATTTCATGTAAGAAAAAATTTGGATAGAAAAGATGAACAAAATGGGGGCAACTTGAAAAGTATTCAACTGATACTGACTTTTTAGAACTGATATTTCTCAGGAGACGAGACAATTGCTCTAGCTTGATAAATAGTCATTCATCTGGAGTAAGTAGGATTGTGAATCTAACAATAATTTGGTTTCTTGAGATCAATTTTTTTATAAGTATAAATATGCATCGTTTTTCGTCGTAAGTGAATAAAAATTAAAATCTACCAATCATTCGACTTTTTGTCAATATCTCCCGTCAATGGTGATGAAGATTTATAATTACGTCAGATGAACAATTGAGCAATAAGTAGTCTAGTTTTATCAAATTTTTAATTCAGCAATTATATACTTTTTTGCTTCCGTTAATTTTTTTTTTTAATCGAAATGAATATTTATTACATCGGAAATTCTAGATACCTGAATGGGAACATTTATTCATCTATAAAATAGAGATAAAATTTCATTTAAGAAAAAATTTGGATAGAAAAGATGAACAAAATGGGGGCAACTTGAAAAGTATTCAACTGAAGTAACTTGATCTCATCTATGGCGCTCTATGAGCATTTAATTTTGATTTCATTCCACAAGAAGACGTACACTCAGTAATTCATGTGAATGCAAAATTTTCCGTGCGCAAGACTGTTTTACACATATATTTCTTGGACCTAATAAGTGGGCAGATATCCCAAGTAAATAAAAATTCGACTACAGCGATTTACTGACTTTTTAGAACCGATAAATCTCAGGAGACGAAACATTTAATTGCTCCAACTCGATAAATAGTCATTTATCTGGAGTAAATGGGAGTTTCGATTTCGCGATAATTTGATTTCTCGGAATTAATTTTTTTTAAAGTAAATATAAGAGAAAGGTAAGACGGAACACCGAAATGAGTGGCAAATTTTGAGCTATTTTGCCCCACCTTCCCCTACGTAGTTATTCATATTAAGCAAATCAGAATACAAATCAATCAATCATTTGACTTTTTGTCAACAACTCCCGTCAATGGTGATGACGATTTATAATTACTTTAAACGAACAATTTAGTAATAAGTAGTCTAGGTTTACAATACTTCTAATTAAGCGATTAGTAATTTTTTTAAATTAATAATAATCAGCGGTTCGAACAATTAACTGATGGATTAATCAATTGATTGGTTTAATGAATATTTATTGGTCTCAAGTTAATAATAATTTCAATGCAGCGCCGCCTCTCGTGCCACAAAAAAAATACATTTACATACAATAACTATGATCTTCACTATAATCCTGTCGATGCATAGTTTTGTCCATTTTATTTTATTTAATCTATCCGATCGATATATTTAAATCATCTGTTCGATATATTTCCATATGCAATCCTACCAAAAAAACGATCGGCGCCGAGCGCGGCCGATATCGGATCTATACGCCGCTTTACAGTCGACACCAAGTTCTGACAGCGGTAAGTCCTTAGAAAAGTGCACCTCAACAATTGTATTTTTCTTGAGTCTAAAATTTAAATGTGTATAAAACTGACTATTTCGACGCAAAAACAAAAAAGTCTTGGTATCTGTGAAACTCTTGGATTTACCCGTACAATCATTTTAGTGCCTTCTCTCAATTAGAAAAAAAAAAGATCGGATGCAGTCGATGAGAAGCACCACAAGACAATAATTCGGATATGACAGTGCGCGAGTGATTATTTTTCTTAGTGCATACCCTATTTTTAGGCAACGTGCTAAAAGAAAACTAATCTCGTTTTTATCTGAAATTTTTTATCGCCACGTGCCGGCATCATCCTCGCTTTGTTCCCGCCGGAAGCAAACGAACACTATCGAGTGCCACTAACATCGGGTCCTTACGCCGCCTTTCTGTCGCCGCCAAGTCCCGACAGTAACGAGAAGTCTTTGTAGTAGCGCGCACAAGCGGTTGGATTATTTACGTGTCTTAAACTATTCGTGTGCATATAAGTGACGCACAAACACAACAAAGATTTGGTGTTCCTAAAACTTTGCAGGATGGATACCGAAACGAAAAATTTATTGCTCGAGTGGGAATGCGGAGAACTTATCGAACACTTCCAGAGTAAGTACAATTGCCAATTGAAGAGAATCAGGATGGATACCGAAACGAAAAATTTATTGCTCGAGTGGGAATGCGGAGAACTTATCGAACACTTCCAGAGTAAGTACAATTGCCAATTGAAGAGAACTATAACAACTGTATACATTTGCTTAAAATTTTACACTACTATATACATTTGCTTGTCAATAACTATATACATTCGCTTGTCAATAACTATATACACATTTGCTTGTCCAAACAACTGTCATTTGCTTGTCAATAACTATATACATTCGCTTGTCAATAACTATATACACATTTGCTTGTCCAAACAACTGATTGATTCGACGAAGTAAATAGTCATTTCTCTAAAGTAAATAATATTTTGAATTACTCGTGCTCACTCTTTATGATAGCTAATCTTCAGTGACAGTTTAAATACATAATTATTTCAACGAAATAAATAATCACTTCGCTGAAGGCACTATAAATTTTCAGTATAAAGTTGCAAAAATTTATTTTAAAAAATTTCCTTTTTTTACTTTATTTATTTTTATTTAATTTTGAAGGCACTATAAATTTTCAGTATAAAGTTGCAAAAATTTATTTTAAAAAATTTCCTTTTTTTACTTTATTTATTTTTATTTAATTTTATCACTTAATTTTGTCGAAAAAAAATTACTTACGAATCTTTTGTTCCCGATAGAGAACGAAGTGGATTTTGAGCTCTTTCAAGCATGAATATTGATATTTTGAGAGAACCCTTAAAAAAATTACTTACGAATCTTTTGTTCCCGATAGAGAACGAAGTGGATTTTGAGCTCTTTCAAGCATGAATATTGATATTTTGAGAGAACCCTAACGTTCGTAGACGCCTAACAGTCAAGACAAAATGGGAAAAGCATTTCCTCAGGTCTCTCACTCCTGAAATTGTTAAAAATGGGCCACGTTTGTCTAACACTCTTACGTTGCCGGCTGTAACTGATGCAAATGAATCGGTACATAATTTTTTTCTCGTTCAGTTATATTAGATTTATTACGTTCTAAAAAAATTATTGTTCTATTCATTAGCTACAAAATAAAAATGACTCAAAGGCTGAGCCGGAGGACGTTGAAACGAATCAGTACAATCATTTGGTTGGAAATGAGCTGCTGAACTTCTCAATAATTGAAGTCCTGACTAAAAATGCTGCGGCCTCGCCGTATGTAAGAAGCTATCAGAAAAAAAAACATATTGAGTCTTAAAGCACGAAACGTGTTCACAGATGTGATCATCACGGCAGCGCTCTCTCTTAAGCCAACGTGAACATTTGTTTATTTTAAAAAAAACATATTGAGTCTTAAAGCACGAAACGTGTTCACAGATGTGATCATCACGGCAGCGCTCTCTCTTAAGCCAACGTGAACATTTGTTTATTTATTTATTTTTGTTTTCGACTATTCTCTATTTTCTCTATTTTTATTTTTTTCATCGCTCGAACGACGATATTCACATTGGCTATTTTAAATTACTGATTGCATTTTTCGAAGTCTATTAATACGTGGGGCAAAATTGCTGACTAAAAATAATAACAATTTTTCAACTATTCAAAATTTTAGAAACGTAAAAGAGCCGCGTAAAAAGATGGAACTTGCAGATATAGTTATTGAATTGCTTAACTAATCATTCTCTCCAATTATTTTTTACTTAAAGGCTAATTATTCTGGTCACTCCTCATTTATAGATTGAAGGACCCTGATTTCAAACTTCTCGTGGCAAAATTTTTGGAACTATTCCCTACGGAGAACGGAGATATTTGGGTGATTCCATTCTAACTGCGATTTTTTATGTCTTGCATTGTTTGTTCTCACTGGTCATTAATTAATAATTTATTAATGAAAGTTCTGTGTTAATTGGATAATTAAAAACATATTTCAACATTATTTTATATAATATACCTTGCTATTCAGAGAAAACTTTTAATATATTACTTATATGTCAGTACCGTGTCGTGTCCACTTCTAGAATCTACCTGTAAATTGTGTATTTTTTTTGTCACAGTAAATGATTTAAACTAATTACCTTATAAATTCTAATGTTTATGATGAAACTGAAAAGAATTGACAGACATTTTGTTTAATATATCAAGTTTGCATTCTATTCCAGTTCAATTACTTTTGTCTTCAATTCTTAACGAATTTTTAAATTTGAATTTGTATGACTCGAACGCCATCTACCTTAAGATTTATGAGACCGCAGTAAACCACGTTGGAAGTAGCTTACATGGATAATGTAAGGAAATTATTGTATATATGATAATGCGTTGGAAATTTATTATATGTCAGTACCGTGGATAATTTAGTCAGTACCGTGGAACGGAAAATTTTAAATGTGTTTCTTATTCTTTATGCTTTGAAGTTGTAGTAAAATCCTTTCAGATTTATATTTTAAGAGTAAAATAGATGAATAATACTCATAAATAGGTTACCAAAGTTTCATTCTAAAATCGTGAAATTTATAATAAAAAAAATCACAGTTAGAACGGAATCACCGATTCACTACAGACCTGCAATAAAAAAGAAAGATTCACAAAAAATCCTCCAAAACCCGAGCCTGCCAAAGGGAAGTGCCAGGCGCTGGAGACACAGGAGATGGCGAAACGCTCACACAAATCTGGCAAAGGGAGGACACGGCAAGGACCAAGGCACGCTTGGACGAGTCGATAAAGATTATGGCAGACCAGGAACTCCAACAGAACTGGTGCAAAATCGAGAGATCGGAGTACAACCCGTGGTACAAGCTGTGGAAATTTAGAGTGGGCCGCGAGGAGTACTGGGAGGACAAGAGAATCCCAGGGCAC
>MVJL01006510.1:0-84304 GCA_002156465.1 Macrocentrus cingulum | reverse complement strand
TAAGTATTGAGAAAGTTTTTTTAAACTTGAAGCAACATCATTCCAGTTCATCTTGAGATACTCTTCATCGCTACACCACTTTTTAACGCGAGAAATAGACCCAGGGGCAAGTGCTGTGCTGTTTTTGAGGTATTCGTGTTCTTGATAGGCAGCATGAATTGCGTCACGACAGTTGGTCAAGGCGTCTTGGCCATTTTTCACATTGCCTCTAAATTTCATCCAAATCACAGGATACTTTCCGAGATGGTTCATTATATCAAATTGTACACGTTCCAGCATGGTTCGCTCAAACAATTTGTAATTAGGCGTATCCTTGATAACGGTGTTATTCCGAAGGATGTCGACGTCCGTGATTTTCTCTCCATTAGGCTTCAACTCGATTTCATAAAAACGCTTGAGGGTACTGATTGCAGTTGACTTTCCCCATCCCTTCGGGGCCGTCACTAATATTACGTCTGAACCGTTCTGGATCCGAGCAACCACCATAGTCAGATCGACATAATTCGGTAGCTGTGATACTGCAGCAAAATCACAGTTATCTATATCCATCTGAAATTATAACAGAAAACAATTGAACATTGTATTAATATCTTCATTGCTCATCCATGAATAATAATGACTCACTTGTTTTGGTTCAAGTGGCGCACCTTCCTCCTGATTGGACAAATTTTTTGGTGGTGAAGACTCTCCAACCTGCAGGTCCGATGATTTCACTGCGAAAATTGAGAAAAACAATATTTTTTTATTCAGACCGTAGTAATTCATTGCACATTTAAGCTAAACCTTTCTCTATTCTTACCTTGATCCTTAGATTCAGTCTCGTCTGTAGACATAACCTTGCGCTTTTTTATTCCCTCAATATCACTCATCGTGCACTTGGTAGAATCTCCTTCACCTTCGTCTTGTCGGCAGCTTCGAGATCGTTGTGATACTTAACGAAAAGGCAGTGTATATATTTTGATAAAAAAAATATACTGAGATTTTAATTTTTGTTTAGAATTATATTTTTCACAAATGCATCCAACTAAACGTCAATGAAAATGGCGGTGCGGTGTGTGTGCATATTATTTTTTGCGCGTGTTTACAGTGCGTGCGTAATGCATATATAGAATCGCGGCATGCGCAGACTTTTATCAGCTGATCGCTGTTCATAATTAATTTCCGAACACACTAATTCTTCAAAATAACGATGCTTATTTACGCTCGTTAGGGCAAAATTTGCGGCAAAAATCTGCGAAATGTGCGGGAAATTTTCGTGGATACAGTGTGTTCAATTGATTAAATTGAAAAACCGTTCGAATATCATTCTGTAAAAAAAATCGAACGCGTGTGTGTCGACGTAAAAAGGTCACCTAGTACAATTTCTAGTCAATCCAACTAAAACTCAATGTCCAAGCATGAAAATGAGAGTTTCCGTGTCAGCTGTCGTTCTCCTCGTGTCTATTCTCATGCTGTCAATCTTTGTAGCTAAAGTCTCGAATTTAATAGCCACAGACCTTGGATCCGCGAGACAAGTTCAATCGATTACCCCAAAATACCACAATATTGACGATTCCCCAGAGCACCTAATGTGGTTTGTCCAGGTATCTGACCTGCACATTAGTATTTTCAAAGATCCCTCGCGTATAACGGAGTTGAAGGAATTTTGTGATGTTACCATCATCCAAGCCATTCGTCCCCCCGTGGTCCTGGCGTCCGGCGACTTAACCGACGCCAAGACCCGCGACTCCATGGGCTCTAGACAGACCCTTGAGGAGTGGCGGCACTACAAGAGCGTGCTCGAACAGTCCGGGGTGACGAAAGCAACAACTTGGCTCGACGTAAGGGGAAATCATGGTAAATCAAACGATAGATTACGCTGCTTTTCGACCGGCAATTCAGGCTTTGCTTTTTTCATTTTTCCAGATAATTTCAATGTTATGACATTGACGTCAGCGGACAATTATTTTTTAAATTATTCGGTGCAGGGAAGGAAGCACGCGCGATCGTACATGCATCAAATTAATCAGGCACGCGATAAATACTCTTTTATCGCGATTGATGCCTGTCTCGAACCGGGTCCGAGGCGGCCATTTAATTTCATCGGCATGCTCGATGAGCAGGAGATTAAAAAGGTAGAAAACCTGGCGGAAGAGGCTGTTAAATCCGGCACTGATTATATTATATGGTTTGGACACTATCCAACCTCGAGCATCTTAACACAATACAAGGAAAATATAAGGACTATCATAGGTAATATGAAAATGACGAAAAATCTCAAAATATAACGTAAAAAACGTGGGAAATTTTGATAATTTCACACTAGGCGTACCTTTTAACCGTATTCTATTGATGTATTCAATACTTTTCAAAAAATTGTTGCTGATTTTGCAGGAAAATATCATCAGGGTCTAGTATATTTTTGTGGTCACTACCACACACTCGGTGGAATATCTCCGGAAATGTACACCCTGCAGCACGAGGGTTTTTTAGAACTCGAGCTCGCCGACTGGAAGGACAATCGCATGTAAGTGCATGAAAATAATATTTAAAAATTATCCACTTTGCACAGTTAAGCTCAATAGATATTTAGAGCGTAGAAATAATAAAAAACCTGCCTCTCTGATTGAACGAATTGTCAGGTATCGAGTTGCAGCTGTAGACCACGGGCAATTTTCATTCACTGACATAAAACACCGAGAATGGCCTGTGGTATTAGTCACCAATCCAAAACACGCTCTTTTTGCGATGCCGTCAAAAGAGAACCTGCGGTCTATCGCAAAATCCACGCACATCAGGTAAAAAAAAAATTTGAAAAATTCACTTTACTTGAGAATAATTTTGTTTATCTTAATGACAGAATCCTCGCATTTTCCACGATACTGATGAAGAGTGTGGCTGTTAAAATCAACGAGGAGCCGTGGATTGAGTGCGTTCACGTGGAGGGACCACTGTTTGTCGCGAAATGGAATGCATCGCTGTATGAAAAAGGGTTGCATATGATTCGCGTTCGAGCTATTGACGGTCATGACCGGGAAAAAGAGGTGGTGCAGCCTTTTGCACTGGATGGCACGCGATTATCGTTCAGGGCACTGTCCCGCTTCCTTCTGATGAGTGACGCCACAACTATCGTGAGTTTTGAGTGACATTTTCAGATTTAAAAGTTGATGGAACTAAGTTTTTGCGGTGTTTTTTTTTTTAGTTTGGAATATCGTTTGGAGTCATGTTGGCCCTTACGGTAATTCCTCTCTGCACTCTGCGAATTTGCCACCACCTTTGCCTGGCAAAACGCCTCCGCAGGCCCGTCATCAGGGTTAAAATCGTGCATTGGGGTATACGCAAGCTCTGGATTCTGTCTACGGTTGATCGAATCTTTCTCCCAATTGTTCTTTTCCCAATCTACCTGACTTTTGGTAAGTCCTGTATATATTTTTGTGACTGTATGACACCAAACAAAGTGAATTTTTATGAAATTTGCGATGAGATTGAAAAATATTTAACTTTTGTTATTATTTTTAGGACCTTGGGCTGTTGGTGAAGTGGTGGAGAATCAAATTGGCGTGATTTTTGCCTGGGGAACTTTTATTGGAACGTCTTATTTACCTGGATCGTTCACTTATGCTTACGGATTTTATCAATTGTTCTCCTTCCACATGCCTCTGACTGTTCTCCTGGCGCACAGGGTTGACAAAAGGTATAATGAATTTTCAATCACGAGACTCGGTAGAGTTCAGGCGCAACTATTTTCATCCCAAATGAATGGCGCGATGCAACCGAGTATCTTTACAGGAAAAATTCCGATTTCGGAATGTTCCAATTTTCAATTTGAAATCTCTCTGCAAATAATTTTCTCGTGCTGTGATTGCAAAAAAACAGCCGCAGTAAATATATAGACATTTATTTCCGCGTTCTGATTGGTTTTCATGAAAAAAATACATGAAATGCAGTAGGTGTATAAGTATTGCATGCTATTTTGTGTATTTCGAACAAAAATTTTGGGTTGTATCGAACTCTGAACGGAATTGGGTTGCGCTATGGACTCTAGGGAAAGCAATGAATTGATTCGGCTGCACCGAGGAGGAGGTTAAGGTTGTTTTTTATAGTTTTTCCAGTGAATCTATCCATAAGTTTAAGATTTTTTCTGTTTATTTCAACAAAAATATGTAAAATTGCTATTTTAATCACCAAATTCAGTGATTGTCATCAATTTTATTACATACTAATCAATGAAATGAATGTTAGTAACCGAACTTTATTATTGATATAGCGCTTTCGCATATTTTTGTAAAGACGCATGACCTTGGCGCCTATTTTGTTACAGTTAAGCTGTATTTTGGAGGGTTATCAATTCTTGGAATAATATTCTTGTGATTTGACATTTGCAGATTTCAAGAAATTGAAAAACCCCCACGAAAACCACCGACGATACTGTCGCTTTTTTGGCGGCATTTTGCGTTTTTATTGTTAATTGCTATGCAGACGAGCATGGCGTATTTTTTTTGGCTGGCGTATGGGACTATAGCCGCTCTTGTGTGCCCGTTGAGGACCTGGACAATCATCATGGCAATATTTCTGTGGTATGAAGCAAATGTCTTGCCACATGAACGTCTCAGGTCAGTATAGCAGATTGAAACACTACATGAGTGCAGTTTTTCGCAAATATCTCATGAAATATGAGATATACGATCATTTGACTCTGAACTTATTTTTTCGTCCTGAAAATTCTGAACAAAAAAAGCCTCATTATTCTTGCATAATAAGAGGGCGTCGTTAAAACTAAAAATTTGCGTTAATCGTTAATTAAATCTGAAATTTTGTTTCAGGTCGGCATTGTTGGTTTGGTCCTCTTCCAAACAGTTATCCACTACTGAGTGAACACTAACTTCCATTAATTTAACAATAATAAAAATCCCATCCATTTATTCCAATGTTTTTTCAAGTTATATTACCTTTTTTTTTTATTTATCATTGTTTTTGATGGATTTTTCTTCGATTGACTGCTTCTGAATCACTGAAGTAATATACCTAAGAACTTGAAGACTTGAAAATCTCAGAAAACCTCCTGATTGAATTATACTATATATTTTTCTATCCGTATACTAAATGCAATCAATTTCGTGATCTCCGGATAGACAAACAAGTAATTTTAATTAATTAATTAATTAATTAAGTAAATTATGTATAACTCACGTATTTTTGACTAGAGTGAATAAAAATCTCACTTTCTTCACAGAAAGATAATTTTTTTCTTCTAATATTGCTAATTTTTCACCTTGCTGAAGCTGAAAAAAGTTTTTCAGCTCCTCGGAATTCATTTCACTGCGCCCGTGTAAATTTATCACGACCACGCCAAGATTTACAGCGTTAACCCGGACCTAGGAAGAATTTATACATTAACAATTTTGATTTTAGGGAAATATGTGAGTTTTTGTTACCTGCTTAGCAGCCAATTCGATCGCGACACATCTTGTGAACTGATCAACCGCCTATTTGCCTATGCAGTAGGAGAAAACTCCGGGAAATGAGCGTAGACCATTGACACCGAGACATTGACGATGTTATCTCTTCAATGCCCCAGACGAATTCAATGCAACTCCAACACCAAGAAACAACCAAGGATTCAAAAAGTTCCTGAATAATTGTGTCATTGTTGCGAAAGTCATCAGCAGGGCTATGACACTGATTTCTCTGTCAGCTCTGGCAGAAGTCAAGCCACTTATCAGCTGAAAACATACAAATATTAAGGAGCATTATTGTCGTTGTTTATACTTATTATTTCAATTCACTCAAGAAAATTCCGCTCAGTCAGCTGTACGTAGATAAAAGCATTGCGTTAGCCAAAAACGTGGCTCTTTTAGAAAATTCTATTTACTCACGTCTCATTAGTTTTCATCATTTTTTACGCATTTTTCGCACTTTTACAATCATCATTTGTAATTCACTTTCATTCACAAATTATACCTACAATCATTTTTTATTTTAGATTCACTGCAGCATTTTTAATTTTTTTACACCAGCCGACGAAAACAGACATAACCTTATATTTTTGGCCGTGATTCTAGACGATGTGCACACGGTGTATCAGTGACTGCTTTTTTTACACCTTATCAACAACACCACCCGTGTAGTGTCATCATCATCAGCATCATAATTTTTTATTTGTAATCCCTGGATCTGGACAAATTATGACAATTGCGTCAATGTTGTTTCCAAAGTGATTCTATATACAAAATCCCAAGTGAAAAATGAGTCCAGAACCTGTGCAA
This sequence comes from Macrocentrus cingulum, assembly GCA_002156465.1. Taxonomy (NCBI): domain Eukaryota; kingdom Metazoa; phylum Arthropoda; class Insecta; order Hymenoptera; family Braconidae; genus Macrocentrus; species Macrocentrus cingulum. The sequence continues at coordinate 78,059 of MVJL01006510.1, read as the reverse complement.
GAGCCCTTTGATCAAAATCTTAAGGCTGATTCGAGTGCAGCAGTGAATATGCGGGTGGAAAATGATTCAGACAGTGAGGATGACAGTCACATCGAGGATGCAGGTTATCTGCCACTATCTCAAGTCCCCACTGACAGTGACGTACTCCTCGACGACGATGAGGTAAGAGTGGTTTTAATCCAAAATTTAAAGACAGTACTCAATTTCCAACGTGATTTCAACTTTTCAGGACGATGAGTGGGCTTCAGCAGTTGATACGCACCAAATCTTCTCCGTGGACACTTCCGACAGCCAGCAGCAGGAGCAGACAGCTTCGGAGACGATTCAGGTTTGGTCGTCATCGGCACACAAATCCACCATTGACCTGGACGCCAGGAAAATCGACCAGGTAAAGTCGATGATGGCGAGCTTCAGGCTTCCCTCCACTGCCATTCCCGAGTGGGCTAGCTCTGTGCGAGAGGACCAGTGGAAGAATCAACTAATCCACAGGATTACCGAGATGCAGCGAAAATAATCCGCAGAGAATTTTTCACGTCTTCCAAGATAAAAAAAAAAACTTTCCAAGGTGCTGATAGAGAGTTCTTGTGTAAAGCAGGACCAGTGAATTAAAGGTGTGGTTGTAGATAGGTACATATCGAATTTTATCCCATGCGTTGTTTGAATTTTGTCGAGTTAAACTCATCTGCCTCCCCTGGTCTTGCTTTGCGATCGTGTTTCTGGAACCGTTCCTTTTTTGGTGGCATTTTTGTAACTAATTTGACGCAAACGAATGGGATTCGATGTACCTCTATCACATCAAGCAGGATCTAAAGTGCGATGAACAGCTTGAATACCATCACAGATTACTTTATAAATACGTATCGATGTGATTAAAAATTTTATCCACACATGTTATACAAATGTGTGATGTTAAATATTGTTACTAATTTCGGGATAGTGTGTATATGTGTGTAGTACCAACTTGTGTAGATTTTTTTTATGTTTTTCTTCAAAATCGTCGCTGATTTTAAAGAGTCCTTGCGTATATCTATATTAGTGTCATTATATAGTATGAAAAAATTGCAAATCTTGATAAACTATTAAGTGTTTTCTTCGAGTTAACTAATAATTTCGGTCAGGGAAAGAATAAATTTGTTGAGAATTCGGTAGAAAATATTATTTATTTATTTTTTTAATTATACTCCCATGAATTTGATAATATGTGGCAGTAGTTTTGTTAGAAACTCGATTGTCCGTGAATTGCCGCTGCTTTTTCGGGATTTAATTTGGCTCGAAGTGTAGCAATATCATCATCAATTCGCACTAGTTTCCGGAATTTCTATTTTTAAAAAAATGTAGCAACAAAAATAAATATATTCTCTGATAAAAAAATGTGCAGTTATAGAAATGTATAATTTAGGAAGGGAAATACTACCTCGGATGTGGTGCCAGGAGTGACGCACCATATGTAAACCATGTAACAGGGGATGCACATCATGGAGGAAAGACCTGCGGCCCAGCCTAGTACATGACTCCACCAAGGGTACTCGTAGGTCATGTACTTAATTGGAGAGAATTTGATGACGTTGAACGCGAAAACACCCTTGAAAAAAGTCAATTAATGAGACTACTCAATGCCGAAACTATGGATTTTAATTCATCTTACCACACAAATTGCTGGCGTGGTAAAAGTCCAGCAAATTTTCCACCAAAAACACGGATAATATCCAATCATATCGTATATTCCGTCATAAAATCGATTGACGCCAAAAGCCCAGGCAACGGCAATGCACTCGAAAAACATTAAAAACAGCAGGACGAATCCACTAACGGCATACGAGTCAAGTAATTGAAAAACATACATTCCACCCTGAAAAAAAACATTACAGATTACAGGATTGAAATAAAATGAGAGAAATGATATTTTTGATGGATAAAAATGAATAAATAAAGACTAACTTGGGTAACACATGTCAAGCCGATCAGGTACGACAGGAAGCAGACAATAGCGATAAATATTTCCTTCCGCTTCCTAAGTAGTCGAGGCCACTCGTCAACCGCAGCCGTGATAAAGCCCTCAACTGTGCAAAACTATGAAAATCAGTTTTTTAAAATTAACTGGATGATAAAAATGCATTCGAGCCAGTATATTGCATGCGTTTTTTTTCACAAACTTGACTGTCCAATCCAATGAGGATGAGCATGAGGAAGAATAGGCAGCTCCAAACGGGTGCACCGGGCAGCTCGAGAACAGCTGATGGATACACCAAAAAAGCCAGTCCAGGCCCTAATTCATAAATGATTAATTTAATTAAAACGATCAAAAGGTTTTGGGTGAAAAATTGCAATTCGCAAGATCTTCCTGCGCAAATATCTCGAAGAGGATGAGACCTAGAGCAATTTTGTAAAGGACCTTTTTTGAAGTGTATAAAATGATCTACAAAAAAGGTCCTATGGAGAAATACCGTATCTCTAATAGTTTCAGAGATATTTGCGAAAAAATATCGAACTGCAGGTTTTTTTGCATATATACCCGATGCTGCAACATCAGCGACTGATTTCTGCTGCTCATGAGCCATAAATCCAACTACCGAGAATATTACAACTCCACTGAGCATACTAGTTCCAGAATTGACCATACAAACAACTAATGCATCTCTGAAATAAAGGTAAAAAAATTAATTATCAGTTATATAAAATTTTTAACATTTTAATTTACTTGTAAACGTTGTTGTTAAATTTATTGTAGCTTCCCAGAGCAACTAGGGCTCCGAGACCTAGTGCATATGAGAAGAAAATTTGAGTGACTGCGTCAATCCACACTTCCGGTTCTCCGAGCTTTGATAAATTCGGCGTTGCGTAATACTTTAAGCCTTCAACTGCCCCAGGCAGTGTTAGCCCTCGGATCAACAGGATAAATAGCAGAGCATACGGAAATAATGAGGTAAACCAAACGACCTGTAACATAAATAAACAAAAATTTGTTTTTCGTTTTAAAAATTTTTAACCTTGATTTTATAAAATATTAACTTATTGATATACTTTTCCTGTCCATTTGACGCCTTTCCAGATGCAGAAGTAACACATTATCCAAACTATAGCCAGAGTACCAGCCAATTCCCATCGGATTGTCCCCACATTGTCAATTCCATCGGATATCTGAAGAGTTCGCCGCCTGTATGAATTTATTTAAATTATTTTTATCACTTAGAAAGTGCGACAATTACTGTATACTAACTCCCAAAATTCTTTGACAGGATCGTTGAGCACAGCTGTGCTAAAATTTCCGATGGATGTTGCGCAGATTTTCTCACTATTTTCCAGCCAGCACGAAGAATTCAGCATTTCCTTCGCGGGAATGCAGAATTTTGTGTTCCACGGGTTGTCACACGTTCTCCACGGTACATCTGCACGTTTAATCATGGAAATTAAATGATAAATGTGGTTAAATAGAGTGCAGGGTTCTCTATATACCTGCCCGAAGTGACACCAAGAAGTAAAATAATGCCCACGCAAGAATTATTATGTAGTAGATGTTTGTCCAGCACGATAAAACGCAGGTGGCATAGCCAATACCTAGAAAAAAAATTTTGCAGTGAGTTTATCAATGAATAATTGACGATTTTTTTGTTTTAGATACTGTGCTTGATTTGTTTAACGCTACCTTTGAAGATGGGAGCAATTTGAAACACTCCCAATCCACCAATGGTCATCATCTGTCCCAGTGACAGTTCCATGAGGAACATGGGGATTCCCGCCAGGGATAGTGCAATGAAATACGGAACCATGAAGGCACCGCCACCGTTTTTGTAACACAAGTAGGGAAATCTCCAGAGATTTCCTAGCCCGATTGCCAGGCCCACTACAGACAGGATAAATTCGACCTGGAGATGTTGGGAATTTTTAATACACTTTTATCGGCTAGGAATATTTCAATGAGGCATTATATTACCTTACTGCTCCAGGAGCCGCGTTCTGGGATGTCAGAGTCCTTCGTTATGTCGATCTGAAGTGTCTGCACCATCTCAAGCTCCATCTGCTGCTCGCATCTGTCGCCGTTGATGGCTTTTGGCTCGGAAAACAGGGCTTTTAGCTCTTGCACAGGGTCCAGAGGCTTGTTACTGTCCATGGGAAATGGACTAGTCGATCGGTCTACCCGAATTCGCCCACCAGAAGCTTCACACGTAGGCATTATTTTATTTTCTTGCAGATTTCCTCGGCAAAAGTGTCTTTCACCTGAAAGTAAGTGTATGTGTAAAACGTTCTTTCCTTTTTTTAATTTAAAAACTTTAAATCGAGCACACACCCAGTATTATTTGTATCATTAAAAATGATTTTTAAGAAGTTTGTGCAAGGAGAGTTTTTGAGGTTTTGAGTTTTTCGCTGATAACTCAGTAACTACGCGAGATAACGGAAAATATGATTAGAATTAAATGATTATAAATTTAATTTTCTACAAAAAATGTAGTATAAAATTTTTTCGTATTTTGCCTGATTTTCGAGATATTTTGAAAAATAAAAAATTTGGAAAATTGGTAATATCTTAAAAACTAAGAGAGATACAAAAAAATTTATTTATGATTTTTTATAGGAAATGTTATGTCACATTATTTGACTAGAATAATTTTTTTCCATATCTTGCTTAATTACAGAGATATCGCCAAAAAACCGAAAAAAATCACAAAAACAAGATTTTTGAAGAAATTTTTCTTTATTTTTTAATGTTATTAAGGGATTAAAAAATTGAAAATATCAATTAATCACAAAAATCTAGTCTAATAGCAGTTGAAAAAAATAGTGGGAAAATTTTCTTATTGTATTATTTGAAATATATTTTAGGAAATTGAATCATAGAATTATTTAAAAAAGTATTTTTGTATTGCTACTGTTAAAAACTTTAAATGAAAATTAAATTCAAGTCACATGATTTCATTGCACTCTAAGGGCCTGTGATGATGATGGGTATGACGGGCAACGAGCCACTTCCGCGATTCAGTCTTTGACTGTTTTGTTTCCCATCGCCAACCTTGTCCCATTTTTTCCTACCTTATTAACACGCGGTTTTAAATTAAAAAAACAATTTTTTTAACAGTCAATTAAAGTGTCACATCGATACTGAAAAAAAAACTATTGAAAATTCAATGTGACCGAATTAACGGATACTAAATATCGCGGGAAAATATATTTAAACTATTTGATAGTAATAAAACTTTGAGATTTTTTTTATATACCGAAAAAAATGAATTTTTTACCTTACGATTGATGTCAAGAAAAATTAAACATTCTCAATGTCGATTGGACTGTGAGAAAATACCTGATGGCGAAAATAAAAACAAAAAATTTGATACGCGGTGAAAATTTGATCGCGAGGTATTAGCTCGTGCGCATTTATGAGGTCACGACTAGCGACTGAAGAGATTCCTATTGTCCCTGCTGACACAACCCTATGAACTTGAGTGTCCCCTCGTTCTCACCAACACACCTATTCATTCATTCGATAAATTACCTATCAGTTGTTAAGCTATATTTAGGTGTGTGTACCATCGGGGATTTGAATAAACGCATCATCTGTATATATATATGTGCAGCAACTGCGGGAAATTGAGTATTAAAAATTCCAGTCAAATTATTTTATATATTAAAATTTGTATAAACATATTTTTCACGAGAATTCCGAAAAAAACTGGATGAAAGATTTTTTTTTATCTAAATTTTTAATCCGTTTATACAAAGTTTTTATATACAGAAAATATAAAAATAATATTTTTCAGTTGAATTAGTATTTAAAATGACCCTCAACTCATTCCAAAAGAATACAGGAAGTAATAAAAGTGACAAAAACATTTATTGATCAAAATAAATCATCATTTCACTCAAGATTAAATCTAATATAATTTGACATTTTTTTTTCTTTGAAGCTATATTATTCAAGATTGGAAGGTATTTTGAAATAATTAATTTTTTTATTTTTAGCTCTGTTTGTTGTTATTATTATAAAAATTATGTTATTATTATAAAAAGTTGATAATTTATTTTTAATTCAAATATCGATTTTAAATATCGATTTGCGAGAATTGAAATATCCTGCAACCGTCATCATATTGAAAAACTCGTTATATTTCGCGAACCGTTTTATCGCGACAACTAATCGAGACTTTTTCTTAATAATTGAATGAACTTTATTTTTTTTTTTTCAGAAAAAATCACGATTTTTCAAGTTATTGCGTTTTGATCCTATTTAACGTATATCTCGAGACCGGTAATTTTTTTTTTTTAAATATACCTATTATTAAAATTGAAGATTGCAAAATTATCCAACTTTTTTATCCGAAATTTATTTTCCTATTGCTTCGCATAAGAGGTGTGCACTATTTTTCATCAGTTATATATTTTTATAACAGCTGTATATTTAAAATATCTAAAAATTAATTAATTGTAGTTGGTAAATTTCTGCTTTACCGACGCCCGTTATATTGTTACTTACCGTGTTCTATTTTCCGGCGACAATGCGCCATCTACATAAGGTGAGTCGGCACGAGCCGACTTATTTCTGAGATTCGCCAACGGCCAAAACAACACATAAATTGTAATTTCAGTGCGGCAGGTTGTTGATAAATTCGTAAAAATAAAAAAATATCCGTTTCTCACTACGAAAAACGGGAAAATCCTAAATAATTCTGAAAAAACGTCAACTATGTGACAGTCTTGATTCCATTGGCGCGCAATACTATTATCAGGTAATCTTACTTATCTATCAATATATCTAACCTCGAGAAATATAAACGTCAATCCAACGCAAATAAGGAAATTAATACAGAAAATAATTTACATATTAAATGATAATTCATTCTTCTTAGAACGAAAAATGCAGAAAACGCCAGTGTCTATCCTCCAGGAGATGATGGTGAAGAAGGGAAATGTGCCGAATTACGAGTTGATTCACGACGGCGGAGGTTCCCATGAAAACACATTCACGTACCGAGTGGCAGTGGACGGTTTGTGTGCCACGGGAACCGGCCGATGCAAAAAAGATGCTAAGCACGCGGCAGCAAAGAATATGCTTGTGGCCATAGCCTCGACCAACAAGCTCCTGCCACTTCCAGCGTCGCCGGCAGATTCGCCGGTGCGAACACCACTGCCAAAACCGATGCCTACACCGCACGTACTGCCACCCAACGAACCCTTTGTCAACGCCATCGGCGAGTTGCAGGCATGTAATATCGACGTTTTTCTCTACAGACCGGTAAATAATTAATTTAATTTTTAATTTTTAGGATTTGTGTGCTGAGAACGAGCTCGGGGAAGTTGTGTACGAGACCATCAGTGACATTGGGCCTCCACACGCTCGAATATTTACCATTCAATGCATTGTGTCGAGCTTCAGAGAGTCGGGCGAGGCTACAACAAAGAAACAAGCCAAACACGAGGCTGCCAGAAAGATGTATAATCGAATCAAGGACATTGTGGACAATCCGGTAAATCGCGCTGGTGTTTGTGTTCCTGCGGACGCTAGTGAAGCGATGTCAAACGGTGGTATTTTAGAAAAATATTCAAAATTAAACTCACGCCGAAAGGCCATTCTTGGCGTAAAAGTCGCGGATTATCACATAAAATTATCGACGACTTTTGATCATGAATTGAGATACAGTATTATCGCCCAATTGGATGCGTGGAAAACGGCAATTCTCGATCCGAAAAATACATGGACGGACACAAGTGCTGATGAATATGTTGAAAAGTTGAGTAATCTTGTGGAACCCTTGTCTGCCGATGCTCAGAAACTTTTACAGCCTTTTGTGGAAAATAGTTTTGTTATGACTATAGGTTTGAGTACAATTCCGGAAATAGTTGATATGGGAGTAGATAAGGATGTTGGGGCATTAGGAAAGCGAGTTTTTTTGAGTGTGATTGATACTTTGAGAGAACTTCTTGTTTAGTTTTCGTTATGCCGTTATGCCAAAAAAAAAATGAGAAAACAAAAAGTGTGTGCGTGTACATTTTTGCTAATGTTAAAAACTTGTGTGTTCAAGTTAGCGTATCAAGTTAGCGTATAAAAAAGATAAACAAAAACGTGATGATCATTATTTAGTTTGCTAAACTCATATATGTATTTTTTTCTTTCTTTATTATTTTGTTTTATGGTAAAATAGAGCCATTAAAAAACGTCCATGATTCATTATATTCTTTATATAAATGACTTTTAGAGTAATTGTTGAGCTAGATATTTTGTTTACGTGTACATAAATAATGTAATTTATGGAGATGCTTTATTTTACCATAAGATTCATTATTACATTTTTTTTTTTTTTAAGAAAGTTATCACTGTTTGAAAATATCGTAACATGCTCAATTAATATTCAGATATAAATATGGCAATATCAGGAACATTTGCTTTTTTTTTTTCTACTGATTTTCACTTTGAAATATTGGAATATTTTTTGTTGCCAAGAAAATTGCTTTATACATTACAGAAAAAATTTGAGAAACGTGAAAAACTATTCTGTCATCTTGACTAGACATTGATAATAGGTTTCTACTTATTTTGCTATGTAATTAATCAAAAAAAAAAAAACATCATGTTTTACGTAGTTATTTTTTTGACAGACTATAAATTGCCTTAAGTGACAACAAATAATTGATTACTGTCACAAAATTGTTTCACACATGTTGGTGTAAATCTTCTTATTATCTTCAGAAATAAATGAAAACTCTAGATTCAATAATTTTTCGACTTAAAATATTTTATTTTTCATTTTTTTTATAATTCTTAATTATTAATTGTCAGCCGTACATAAAGGAATAGTAAATAATTTGCTAGAACATCGCTGAGTGATTTTTTTGTTCGAATTAATATTATTTTTTTCCATTTTTACGAGTTGTCGATTGAATTTATTTAATGTCACACAGCAACGCGACGCCTCGCAGTGTCCAGTGTCGTGGGTTGTGATCAGTTTCGAAATCAATTGAGCCAACGTATTTTTGATCAGTTCGCTGTGGTTTTCGGTAAATTGGACACTCGTAAAGTTTTGGATCTTTTCCCGCGGTTGTATTTATCGCGTAAATGTAAATTACTGGCATTTGTTCGTAAAGCACTTTCGGCTTGCTTTCAACTAATTTCGATGACTTTCGATCGAGCGATGCTCCTTCCAAAAATAGTCCGTGAACGTAAACTCCCTCTTGAACTTGTTCTTTGATGTCTTCTTTGTTGTAACGAGTTATTAAATTCTGCAGAACTACTGAATCTAAGGCCCAACCTTTGTGTGCTCTAGTTACTTCCTATAAAAAATTTTATTTCTAAAAATTATAAATCAATCATTTTACGATAAATTCATAAAAACTATAAAAATCCAATAAAAACTGATATTTAAAGTTTTATAAAAAATCGTTTTTTTATATTTTATAAAAAAATACCGTTCGAATAATTTTTAAAAAACAAAAAATCATCTAGGAAATCATTTTCAATGCTCATATTTTCTTACAACTCAATATCTCTTTTTTTTTTTTCATTGGAAAAAAATTGTTTTTAATCAATCAGAATAATCCATTTTTCTTGATTAATTTCTAGTTAACCACCTTTACCTGTCTCATAGCTGTGAGGAATCCTTGTGGATTAAAAAATCCAGTCATCCAAAAAACATTGGGTCTTCCATGGTTGCACCAGTGCCTAAACTGATAATCACGTTCCAAGAGTTCAGTATACCAAAACCCAAGAGTTGCCGACTCCCAAGAGATTTTCTGCCACTTGTCAGGGATTCTTGCATCATACATGGCATCCAGAGCTTTTTTCAATCCCTGACTCATCACAATGGTTCCATCAATCGCCAATTTAAGGTCAGTTAGAGTTGACTGCACTTCACCAATAACTCTGGTCATCCTAAATTAACAAAATGCCACTTGATTTTGACAGAAAACAAATTTTTAACTCGACTATTATACCTGTCTACTTCCTGCCTGAGGAAAATATTCATCGGTAGCAGTGCACCCATGCGTTGCAGCGCTTCTTTCAGCTCAAAGGCGTTGTACTGCTTGGGCAGCTTGGCTAGCATATCGTCAGCCAATTTGTAAACGATATTCTCCCTAGTTTCCCCGCCTTGCGAGCCACCCTCCTTGGGCTGCACGTTCAGGATCGTGTCGAGGATCGCCTTGGCCGTGTTGATCTGATACGTAATGTCGGCGTTCGAGTGCAGGCCAAAGACCTCGGGAGTGTCAGTGGCCGGCAGATTATTTATGTACTCCATGTAACCCTGAATATTTCTTGTTTGTGGAACCTTGTAGCCCTTGTAGAACTCGAATCCCGGCCGCAAAAGCACGTCGCAGAACCACACATGGGTAAAAGTCGTCAACAGACGTTTATCAAAGTCGTCCGTAACTCTGCCACCGTATTGAACCTAAAATAATCAATTTTACAATCATTTAATCCCCTATCTAGATCTCTGTGGACCTACTTCACCCAGCATATAGCATATTGTCGGCCAGGACACTCCTTTCTTTGGATCCATGTCGTCCAAATGGTTTTGAATGAATTGAACCGATGCGGCAAAGTCGGCCTGATTAAATTCGTAGGGAATGTTCCACCCCAGTGGTCCGAATTTCCTCCGCTCCTGCACAACTGTGTGAAGAAATGCCACAGCGTAGAGAAGAGGTGGCCACTGCGATTGAGTGCTGTAGTCCAGAGCGTCCTGAGTTACACCCTGGTACGTTCGCTTCAGGCTCGCGCGAATGCCCTGCGGAGGCTCGTTTGTGAATTTGATCGCCATCTAGAAATGAGAGAAGATCATGAGGATTTTTAGTTGACACTGTCACTGCCAGGGACAAACTTGGAGCAGGCCGATGGGAAATTGAGAGTGCACTTCGGTGGTCATCCACAGGCGGAACGACTCGTCGATTTTGTCGGCATCCACCAGGCTCTCCATGGCTTCGGTGCAAAAAGGCAGTGATAGATGGACGTTCTGCAGCAATACCCATCCTCCGCCTTCCATCGCATCTGCGATGAGCTTCCGTGCGTGCAACTCCTGCCCTTGACCCATCGACACTGATCGCAACTCTGCAATGATTCTCGAGTAAGTAAAGCACTGTTTTCGTTCAATTTTTTTAGCTTTATCATTGTTGGATAGCAGTATTTAAAAAAATATGATGTCAAGTCACATTTAAGGGTTTATATCCAGTTGCGACGTTTTTTTGTGAATTTTTCTTGGACAGGTTTTTATTTTACTAAAGCAATATAATTGTGCTAATGATTTGTAAAAATATTGAGCTGGTGTGCTCCTGAAGATGATCTCCGGGGCGTACTTAAAAAAATGTGTGTTTGCGGTGCATGACCACGATTTCACCAAATTGGTTCATTCGAATTCGAAAAATTAAAAAGCTTTTGATTTAGTAGATTAGTGCGGCCTGGAATTAATTTAAGGATTAGTCGAAATTTTGATTTCGATTTCAAAAAAAATTTATGTATTCAAATATATATAAAAATTCCGAAACTGAGAAAAAAAATTTTTTTTTGAGCATTCCAACTGGATTTAACCCTTTAAATTGTTGCAAACTCACGTATTGCCTTTTGTTTTGCCAGAGCCGTGATTTGAGGACTGGGATCCGAGCCGATGGATAGAATGCACACAAGCGGAGTACTCGGCTCAGATTCGGCCCACGTCGCGTCGAGATCAAGAATTTTCGCTTCGCCATACTCCTTCCCAAGGGATCCAATGATATATCTCTTGGCCTGAGAGAGCGTGCGGTCTGGACTCCAAGACCGGATCAACAGTAACTTCCGAAAGACGTCGAGGCTCTTTTGGTAGCCGCAGGGAAGATCTTCCTCCTCCGGCTTCTCGCGCTCATACCACACTCTCCACTCCCTCTCGTTAAATTCAATTTTCGTAAGGATCTCACTGAAGACATCTAGCTTGCTAATCTCCACGAGATTGAGCCACGTAATATCGAGGATCCACCTGAAGGGCTTTGGCGCCACGGCGTTCAGGTCGAGTGACGCACCGCCCTTGATGAACGCCATGAACTCTGTGTAAGAAATTTCCCCTCGGTGACAGTCAATCTTCATAGCCAACATCAGGGTAAAGAGGGACTTGTGTCTCTCATATAAACTGCGCAGAGTAAATGCCCACACCTCGTACGTCAGGTGATTCAAAATGATTTCAATGCGCTCGGAGGCTATGGGACTCTTTGCCGATTTGGTGATGGAGTTGTCGAAAATTGTGAGGAATTGTTTCAATGAGTTTTGATACATAACATTCACATTGCTCATTTCGACAATTAAAAAATACAAAATCGAGCCGCGCGCAGCCACAGCGCGAAACTCCTCGCGCGCAACTGTTATTTTCTTCTCAGTCAGCGCAGAAACTGTGAGTTTTTCATTCACAGACTCTGCAGTGGACTTGGTCTCCCTCAAAACGCCAATCAGAGCTTCGTCGTCGACGAGGGAACCCTCAGACGACGTCAGTCTGTGCAGTAGGGTGCTCTCGAGCTCTTTCATGGTTCGCTGGTTCGTCATAACCGACTCGAAGAGCGCCACGCGCTCGGCCTCGAGGTCCGATTTCTCCATCAGGATCACTCGACCCAATAGCTGGTCCTCTAAGCCCTGCATTGTCACTGTAAAGTCGATAATCGAGGTCTTTGCCGATATTTCCGGACTGTATGCCGGGTTGGGCAGCTTTGTCGTGATATAAAGCATAAATCCCGGCATCACATCGCACTCCTTATCACCCACAATCACTTTTTCAATCGACCCCGACTTGATAAAGTTCTTCTCGAGCACGTTATCAATCACTGGATCCAGTTCCTCGTCGATATCCTCAATTAGAAGCGGTCGCCCGAGTGATAAACTGTCCTCCAAGTGCGTTCGAAAGTACTTGTGATTCAGCGAAGTGATTTGTAGCTCATTGTTCGCCTCCTTGTGCTTAATCCACATTTTCCCCTGTGTTTGCGGATCAATCAGGAGCGGATAGGACGAGGATTTAGTGACAATCAGTGCATTTTGAACGGATAATTCGTCATTGGGCAAACCCTGCAGTGTCCACTCTGACACTGTTGCCGAGTCTACCAGCATGCTGATAATGTTGAGATCCTTTGTGTACGGTATTTCTCGGTTCGTTAAAATATTCATCCACGCGCTGACAAGCCGAGCGCGATATTGCTGATTGTACGGGCCGCAGTAGGACAGAAATCCCGTTGCCAGCACCACATCACCCACCAGTTTACCCAACTGAATCTTAAATTCGCCGCTCTGCTCGGTCCATCGAATTTTCTCACCGCCAAGTCCATTGATCAGAGCTGTCGCTGCGGTCATCTTTCGTAGGCACACATTGGCCGCCTCGGTCAGGCGCTGCTTTTCAAATACCGCCGCGTCGTACTGCTCCTTCACGCCCTGCAGGGCCATCTCCCGCTCGGAGAGTTCGCGCTCCGCGTCCGCCAGGTCTTCCATCGCAACTTTTAGCCGTGCTTCCTGCAGGGTTAGGTTGGCTTTCAGGGGGAGGACCTCCTTGTTGACCGAGTGGAAAAATGCCATGGCCTTGGTCCATGACAGTAAACCCGCTACATCGCCGCACACGCGTCGCGCTGTTTCCATGTTGTAGTCTTCCATTTTAAAGTAGGGTTGCAGCAGTTCCACCATCTCGTTGTTGATTATATCCTTTGGGTAGTTCTGTAGCTGCAGGAGGAATGTCGTGCTGGCCATCATTTTTAAGGATTCTCCCCATGATGGCTTGGGACAGAGCGCAGTTGCGTCAGGAACAACCTGACCGATTTTTCGTTGGAACAGAATTAACACGCAGTCCATGATTCGCATGATTAAGTGCGGTGGTCTGCCCAATTTTCGCACTGACGCTATGTGCGCGGGTTTTATTGTGTTTAGCGCTGCTTCGGCCTCCTCCAGCGCCGGCTTGGCAGCCTCCAGTTTCTCCTCGGCCACGGCCTTTTCCTCGGCAATACTTGCGACCAGTGCCTCGGCCTTTTCTTTCACCTTTTGCACCTGGTTCTTGAAGATTTCCGCTTGCATTGCTCGCTCGGTTACCTCGAGTAACACTGTTTCTGCCTTTTCCGAGGCTTGCACGAGCTCTTGCTCCATCACGGCCAAGTCGCGTTTCAGCAGTTCCACGGATATCGAGGCCTCCTCGAGCTTGGCAAGGCCCGTGTCCATCCTGCGAGCTCCCTCGCCCAGTTCTTGTTGCTTCGCGCGATAAATATTCTTGTAGCCGCCGATAAAATTGAGGTATGACTTTGGTGTGACGTGTGTGGCACGTCGGAAACGCTGGAAATACTCGCCTGATGTTTCTGACACTACATCTTGGATTGAACCCAAGGCATCTACGAGATTTGTCTTTACGCTTTCGCTGCAGGCAATCTCAAAGTCGTGGAGGAAGTGATCGGCCACAAGGACCAATGCGTCACGTGGCCATGGCTGGAACCAATCGATGGTACAGCCGGAAATTAAGGCTGGAAATCTGAGGGCTCGATTTCGGAATTTTTCACCGACTGGCGAGAAGCAGAAAACAACGTGTAAGTTTTGACAAGTTCTTTGCAAAAAATATTCCATTACTAACTCATTATTTATTGTTCTACGTGAGTTTTCACGTTTCATAATAGGTGTAAGCTCAGAAATAATTTCAGCCTGCTCATCACGAGTAAAAAGATTGCTAATAACACCCGAGCTTAGAATATTATTGAGATATTCGAGGAAACCCTCCTCTTTGATGTCCAAATCGGTGAAAATAAAGGTTGTACCTTTGCCCTGACTGCCACACGACCTGTATAGAAATTTTAGATCCTCCAGAAAATTCGCCACGTTGTAAGATCTCGTTAGAGTGATCTGAAAGGTTTTATAGCCCGCGATAAATGACGATAATTTTGTTAAACTCTGTTTTCCAGATCCGCCTACACCAACCAGCATTACATTTCCGCGCGGGTGTCGAATTACTCGAGATATCTTCACGAGGTGCAACATTGCGTCCGGGAAGAATACTAAATCCATGCCGGCGCCTCTCTGCATCTCATTAAACTGCGAGAGAAACATATCCAGCCGATCTCGCAGCGTTTGATCGTCAAAAACAGGTTCGTAAACTTTTGGTAACTCCATATCCGTATCTTCACCCTCTTCGCCAGTAGGTTCTGGCGCGTCCCGCATGAAATCCACAAAGGCCGGAGCCCGGTTGAGCATTTCTACATACGATTCACCCAAATACTCGTTAACAACATTAACAATCTCGCTGTTAAACCAATTTTTGTCTGCCTGAAGAGTAAAACGATCGCTAAAAACTCGTGTGCACTCGTGTTTCCACAGGAGCATCAGGTAATCTTCCTTGTCAATCACAGTCGACAGGGTTCCAATCATGCCCTGCCATATACGCGATAAATCTCGAAGATTAAAAACGTAATGAAATTTGGCAGGTGTTGGAAGTAACTTGGCACGAGTCCGTTGCCAGAGGTGTCGCGTCAGTGGCACCATTTTCTTCACGAGTGCCCGAATTTCCGTGGAAAATCCGCGTTTCAAGTTGTAATGACCTTCGCCAAGGACACTAAAGATCTTGTCGATTGAGGCATCGTTAGGAAGAGTGCAATTAAAAATACAAAATTGTCTTTTGAGTCGTGAAGGAATGTCATTTCTCCCTCCGCCCGGTTGTCCCATTGCTCCAAGAAAATTCACGTCCACAATCGTCGTGAATTCCCCAGGCTTCTCGAGGGAGTAAAATCCCTTCATGTCCATCGTTTGACGGACAATTTCGTTGGTTATCTGATCGCCCCATTCATTAATTTGCGGCAAATTGATGTCATCAACGAAAACCAACATTTTCTTCCCGCCGGGAGGACCAAAAGTGTTGCCCATTCGCTTCTCGACGTAGCTCTCGATGGTTTTTTGAAATTGATAAGGCGTTGTGGCCGAGCTGAAGTTAAAAGACCGCACTAGAGTTGTGTCGGGGCTGGTGCCCTTCATATACGACTTCATCATCACCGTTTTGGCCGAGCCCTGCTCGCCGATAAGCAGCACAGGCCGATCTTGGTGGCCGATTAAATTAATGAGGTACTGAGTTCGCACATTGTCGGGTATAGGAACGAGTATACTGTTGTAATCCGGTGTGGCGTAGTCAGGATAGGCGTAGTTAGTCACCAGGCTGGTCCAGGTAGTCCACTTGCCCTTGTCATTCACCATAAAGTCGAATGTCGTGGCGGCCGGGTACTTTTCCGACGTTGGCAGGTCCAAATTCGTGAAATTGCTGCGCAAATATTCATCAAACTTGAGTCGATCCTTGGTCTCGAGTAGAGCACCCACTCCCCAAATTAACGCGAAGATATAGAGTCGCTTCAGGTGCTCCGCGGTCATCGGCAGAGGCTTGTCGCGCTCCGAGTCGTCTTCGTCCTCCTCCTCGTTGGCCGGAACCTCTACAGGCACCAGGCCCTCAAGAAGACACAGCATTTGCCTCACAATATTGCACTGAAGCACTTTGATTGCCAGTATAAAATTTTGCGTGCTCCACGCGTAAATCTGCGCAAATGACTCGTCGAATGCCTTTTCTAAGACATCTTGTTCTAACGGAGTTTTTCTTTTTAGCCACGCCGTAACCACGGGCTTCCAGTCGAGACCCGACGAGCTCATGTACACCATTCCATTGCGGGAAACAGTCGCGGGACTCGCATTGTCGATGTTGTGAGGCTCGAATATTATCTTACAAGTTGGAGCCATGCTCAGGCGATCGCCATTCGCCAGAGTAAGGGTTTTATTGTCATCCAGGACGGAGTTTAAATTTTCTATCCAAATACTGTCGACCGGACCGTCCAATACTAGCCAGACATGCTCGTCTTTTTTTAGTTTCAGTGTCTTTCGCCAGAGCGCAGAAAAAATCCCATCCGTCCAATCGTTTGTCGCCACGTCCAGGCGTCCGAACATCTGCGCAGCCGTAATACTCTTGGGATTCATTCGCATCTCTTTGTGACTCTCGCCCAACTGCGTGAGCGCATTCATCAGGACATGGATGCACGCTGTTTTCCCAGCACCCGCAGGACCCAGGGTCATTATCCCGTGACGAACTCGCTGCGTTTCGTACAGTTGAATTAGCTTCAAAACCCACGGCGGGTGGTAGATCAGACCTGCCTCCTGCACTTGTTGGTCTATTGCAGACTCCAGCTCGTTGTACGACGTCTTCTCGAGAACCTGATTCGGAAACAAGTCCGCGACAAGGGAGATAAACAGTGGCTCGTCGTCGTCGATCAGTTTTGAGAGGTTCATGTCCCTCAAAACACGCATGACGATCGTGCTCTCAGTGTCTTTCGAGTTGGTTCTCTTTGCTGCTCCTAAACTCCGTAAAACCGAAAGAATATTTCGCAAACCAAAGTCATAGTGAACTTGTTTGGTCAGTTGTTCCTCGCAGAGTTTGTAGAGCGTGTAAAATTTTCTCGCGAGTGTTATGTTCTCGAGAAAGCCACAACTCGCGAGTTTCACTCGGATTATAATCTGTCGATCTGGAACCATCATGGCTACTGTTCGAAATTGTATTTTGAGGTTTTCCGGCAGTTCTTTGCGACCTGCGTAGCCCGGATTCATGGTGATAAAGATACCGAGCTCAGGGCACATCTCTATTTGGTCGCCGTCTGTGAAGACAAATTGTTTTTTCTTCTCTTTCTTCGCGGCCAAGACTACGGCTATTTGCTGCGCGGCTACCGAAAGAACGGGCAGTTCTATTCGGTTGAATTCGTCGAAGCAACCCCAACTTCCGCTCTGGGCGAGGCCCTTGTAGATGCGGCCCAATCCACGATAATCCATCTGATCAGAGCAGTTGAATACTACCACGTACTTTGCCAGAGTCTTTCCCATGTCTTTTACCGTCTCGGTCTTTCCGGTTCCAGCCGGACCGCAGGGAGAACCACCCATCGACATTGACAGCGCTTGAGCTAGAGTAATGTAGCATCTAAATATAAAACAGTATGAATTAATTCAACTTTGATATATGACGGTTAAAGAAATTACCTGTCAGTCAGAGGTGTGATGACTAATCGTTCTGTGCAGCCGAGATATTCATTTTGATACGTAAATTGGACATCAGTGATGCTAATACTAGTTTTATCGAGATCCTCCTTGAAGTAGAAACGACACTGCTTCAACCACTCGAAATCAGTGACAGTTCGTACATTTAAACGACACTAAAATAAATAAAAAATCATATTCTAGCGTTGCAAAGCTTATATTGTATTAAAAAAAATATTATTATTACGCTACCATCATGTCGAAAATGTCTCGCTGATGAACATGAATTGTAATCAAGGTCTCGAACTTGATACGATCGATTTTTGCCAGGTCCCTTGTTGTCTGATCAATCAGTGTATTGAGAAGTTCTAAAAATCTGTTATTAGTCTCACCCATAATTTTTTTATCAGCTCGCGCCTGCATAAGCGCCAATTCCGCGTCACGAGTCCAAATCATCTGAATACCGAGGATGCCAACTTGCGCAGGCATTTTCTCCAGGAACAGAAGCAAATTAAAGTTCTGATCGTTCATCATAGTATTCGCCTGACGGATAATAGAGTGCAGTGATTGTTGGGACGTTTGCAAAAGCTGCATGAGCCACGTTTCAACCGATCCCTCCGCCCTGACGGCTCGCTCCAGTGCGATAGTCTCGCCCTCGGATGAAATAATAGCTGTCATTTTATTGTACTCAATGTCGTGAAATTTAACAAATCGTGTATTATCAAAAATGGACAATAAATGGTTTTGAATCGTGTGCGAGTCCGAGGCCTGGCCTAAAATCTCCAACAGCGCTGGATCTGACACGAAGAAAAACCTCGGAAACATCATTCTCTTCTTCTCCAAATATCCACTGAGGGATTTTTGGCAAAGCTCCAACTGCTCCTGCAAGTGGGGCAGCAGTTGCTTCAGCAAATCGTCGCCAACACAGCAAGGAACAACACCAGGAGTCTCGTGAGCGCGTTGCATTATTTTTTGCCAGCTCTTGTCAATCTTGCTGAATCGCTTGGCCTCCTTGGGCAACTGTTTGGCAATGTCTCCGCCGACAAAAACTGCCTCGAGATAGACCCACATATTCTGAACGAGCAGCCAGCGCTCGAGGATTTCATTGGTGTTGGAGAGGTCCGTAAGCCACTGCTGAATTTGCTTGCGGAAGGGAGCATTGTACCGATTGGACATTAGAGATCCCAGGATCATCAGACTGTCCTCCAACTGGCCGATAGTCTCGGCAGTCGTGTCGCCTCTCAGCAGCAGCTCGCCGCGATTGTTGAAGGTCATAAAAGTGAGCTCGTGCGACGACCACTCGTTGACAACTTGGCGCAACTTGGCCTCGATGTCTTTCTCCTTCATCGCGGAGATGCAGATGTCTTCAATGTCTTCCTTGTGCTTTAGCAGCGGTGCTTCGAGGATATTTTTCAAGCAGAAACCCTCGCTCTCTAGGTCAAACGTGTGATTAGTCACCTCGACGATTCGCTGCCAGTGGCGCGGCTTCATCGCCTTGTTTGCCATCAATTCCAGCAGCGGACACATGTCATTGAAGTCGTCAATGGTTTTCTTGAGTGCAAAAAAGGCCGGCCACTCTTTCAAACCCTTTGGCAGCTTTCTGCAACGGTTCTGAAACTCCATCAACTCGTTGTTGATCTCTTCGATGTTCACATCGCCCCACGGAATGTCGTAGTAGCTGCTCACACGGTCTATCACGTCGTTGTAGAGCTTGTAGAGCTTTTGGAGGAGATTTAACTCCTTTCGGATTTGTGACAGCTCCGGGTAGTCGGTGATTGGCAGGCCAAAGAGTTCTTCTCCGCTTTGGTATGTCTGCAACTTTCGCCACATGCCGTCGAATCGATTTTGGAAGAGGATTTGACGGTCTGAGGCCTCTTTTGGCGTCAGTCCCGACTGCATTGGCCCGGAAATTCGGTACTCCTCGCAGTAGGCTTCGTTGTCGGTGCGGAATTTCTCGAGATTTTTACGCAGTTCTTCCTCAAATGTTGGCTGAAGGGTTAGCAGCAGCACGTGGCTCTGGTGGGCACGTGCCAGCAGCTGCTGCCACGTGTAACGCAAATTGTCCACCTGTTCTAGGCACTCCTGATCCACTGGCACCTCGTAACGTGTCACTATGTTGAATGCCTCCTCGATCGGGTCTATTTTTAACTCCATGTCCACTTCTTGCTCGCGAATTTTCTTCAGTGTATCCATGACCAACCGCACGTCATCCAGGTCACGGATTTGACGGTCTAATTTCCGATCCATCTCGTTCATCACTGCGTACACGTATTCCATCTCTCGCCGGTATTTCTTCTTCATTGCTTGGCCAATTTTGTGAGTTGCATCTGGAAAAAAATTCAATAGGGCGCTTGTATTTTAGTAAAGTGTTTTTTTTTTTTTGGCATTTTTACTTTTAATTTCTGTGGTTAGACCGAATTTTAATTTTTCTGTACACAGGGCTATTGACGTTGCCAAGTATGCCATGTCTGACTCGGTTGATAGTTTGTCTTCCAACTCGCTGTGCTTCCGCAGTGTATTCTCGAATTCAGGCAGCGATACTGCCAAAAGTTCGCGAATACTTCGCTCGTTCTTCCACAGATACTTGTAGGGTTTCCATTGCTCCAGAAAATTTGTCAGATCCTGTATAAATTTAACTAGATTAAATAACAAGTGATTTTTTTTTTATATTTATGTATCTATATAAACATGAGAAAGTCCCAAATCTTTGTTCGAGGTTGGCGTCTCAGCCATTCTTAATAATTGCATGAAATCTGCACCATTCTCGGACGTTTTAGGGGGATGGAAATAATAAAATTCCCTCCAAGCTGTCCGGGGTTTTTTGCTGGACATTTTAGAGTCCATCCATTATTAGTCACAAAAAAAACTTGATAAAATAATTAAGTATAGCTTGCCCAGCGAAGCGGGTGTGAATATCCAACTAATTTTTTTTATAGTAAAAAAGATACCTGACGTAATTCTTGAGTGCAGGAGCTCAGCATGGACAGCACTTTGATAATTTCCTTGTTCTCCATGACCAAAGAGTGGAAATTACGCTGCTGCACGGGAAAGGTGGGTCTCTCCTCTGACGGGATTCTGTAGAGCCTGCGTCGCCGAATTTTAGGATCGTCCGGTTCATCGTCGCGCCGTCGTTCGGCGTGAACCTGCGCCCGCACCACCACCTCCACGACATTCTTCTTCGCTGTCCAGGGAGCCCCGCGCCACAAGCTCTGCAAAACAACTTGAATAACTTGAATAAGAAAAGACTAGTTGCACTAGGCAAGCATTTTACTTTGCTGCCGCCCGCGTTCCACTGCGCCACGCCTTTCGCCACGCCAGCGATGCTTTTTCCCGCTGCATTCAGACTGTCCTGGACGTCCTCGAGACTGGGCTTAACCACCACCGCCGGGATCATTAGCGTCGCTTGCAGAAGAAACACCGGACGCGGCGGCGCCTCCGGATCCATGTCTCGCACAAATCTTTTTCTTATTGCATCCAGAGAACTTCTCGTCACCTTGATGAGCACGTCAACAACTTTGCGCGAGTAATAGCGCCGCATCTCGGACACGGCATTGCGCACCATATCCTGCATATTCTTGGAAAAACCGCCGCCACTCGCAGTAAGAAGTTGATGCGGATCGTCGAAGCACGCCCAGACAACTGTCCAGTCCTGCTGCTGGACGTTGCCCTCGCTGTTGCCCTCCTGCCCGCTCGAGTCCTCGCCCAAGTCGTACTCATCGTTTTCCCCGTCTTTGAAGTGGTCTGCCGCATTTTTCACGAGCTGCAACACCTCCTCCACGGCCTCCTCGACCATCAGGCTGCGTCGGTGCAGGTCCAGAGCCGCCAGGCGACAGGCCTCGTCCGTTTTCTCGAGGAATTCCTCGATGCTCCAGGGCTCGTCCTCCGGCAGGGCGTGGAGACTGATTTTTTGCATGGTTGCCAGCACCTGGAGGATGCGGTTGGCGTAGACATCGTGAACTCTCGTGATAAGAACGTCAAAAGACTTGATTTCTTCGCGTGTAAATTGACTAAACTCCCGCCAGCCTGGTTTCGTCCACGTCAGCGTCTTGAGCCCCGGGCGCAACAGCGAGGCTACTCGCACCAGGTGGGGCAGCAGGAGTGGCCGCACCTCCAACTTCACTCGCCGGGCCGTTGACACAAAGTCTTCTATCACCAGCTGCAGCGAGTCGTGCACGGCGGTGAAGTGGTCGCGCTTCACGAGGATTGTCAGCGCCACGATGGGGATTTCTAGCTTGAGCTTCGCCAGGCAGTCTGCCTCGCGCAGCAGGAGGGTTATTCGACTCTCCAGGTTCACCTTGACCTTGTTTGTGTCCTGATCGATGGCCAGGAGGGGCCTGAATTCAAAGGAAAGACTGTTTATTAGCATGAAATAGTGTAGTGCGCATCTCGCTTTCGGCTCGAGTGACAATTACACGCGGGTTGGAATGGTATGCTTTTCTCCCGAGGTACGCATATTTTTTTTTACCATACCTGCGTGGAAAGTTCGACTTACTACGTGTTAAAAATGAACCGCCAACCATTCAACAACTACCAAACGACAAGCATTTAAAAAATTGAATGGTTAAAAAAAATAGTTTTTTTTTTCATAATTGAAATAACACAATGTTTTTTATTTTGAAATTTTTGACAACGTTTTAAACCTCATCTAAAATTTTGTTTTTTACTAATTCATAAAACTCATCGCTGTCATTGTCCCAAAAATTGTAAGAAATCATTTTTTTCTTCAGTTTATTTGCGCTTTGAACTGCCGTACATTTGTTAAACTACAAGGTTATCGATTGCAAAAATAACACATTCAGAACAAACTGTTAATTTGTAGTCTCCTTATACCGTCCCGAATCGTTTTTTGTTTATGAACTGACGACACGAGGAAAAAAAGCGACACTTTTTCTCCGTCAATAATAGAGTTGGAATGTCGAACTTTTCACGTAGATATGGTAAAAAAATTTTTATCGTTGTTTAATATTTTTTTGTAGTATCAGGACATACTTTTTCAGGCAATCCTCCATCACCCAGGAGTTCTGGTGCGTCCAAATTTCCGCAATGTCAGTCTGATACTGGAGGAAAACTGTTATCGCGTGGTTGTAGCGTCTCACTAGGTCTGCCGTGAGCGGCAGTGTCCTTAGAACCGGGTGGCTAGACACAGATGCCGTTAATTCATCCAAGTGAACCCTAAAAATCAGCTTGGCTGTAGTAAAAAAATTTTTTTCGCATTAAAAACTGCAAAAAAAAAATAAGATAGAAAATTTACTTGAGCGCATTTGCCCAAGTGAGTCGACCGGCGATTGGAGGAATGTGTCTGGGCAGTGGTGGATCATCTCTCTGTTTTTTAAATAACTTTAGAGTCCTTTCAACCTCTTTATCACAATAACGAACAACCAGATTGTATTTTTCGTCTAATTTAGCGAGGGGAATTTTTTCACTGACCTAACAACAACAGTGTGATCTTCAATTCAATTGAGTTGTGTAAATAAATTTTTATAATATTTTATACTTTTTCAAATCTTGTGAGAAAACGAATTCCCTGCGGAGTTTCCCAAACATCAGCATAATTTTTTTCGATAATAATTCCAATATTTTCCTTTAAACTGTCGGTTTTCGACATGAATATATCGTAATCACGATCAAACTCGCTATTTCGTGGATCCAAGTAGTCATAGGATTTGGTTGTCGCTATTTTCTTTGCATCCTCAAAAGTCTTGGTAGCCTCATCCAAAGCTTTTATTCCAAGAAAACACAAATAAAAATCCCGTTGTGCTGCTGTATCGCTATAATTTTGTGTTTTTTTACCTTCCCCGAGAAGCAGGCCCTCCATCCGCCGCTCAAAGAGCTTGTGATAGTCGTCAATCAGGTCGAACATTGCCAGGATTTTCCTTATCCGTGCGCAGAACGAGTCGAAGCGACCGAAAACATGCGTCTCAGAGAAGGAAAATTCTTGCTCGGTGACTGCGGGTGAGCAGCGGACCAGTCTGTACGTTTCTCGATACGCTCTGTGACAATTTTCCCGATAAATCAAAGCAGTAAGCAAAGAATTGGCCAGTCTCACTTGTTCAGCCTGAGGCAGTGCTTCAGCCTAGATCTGGCAGTCATTCTCTCCAAGGTCCAGACAGTCTCGCGGCCTCTGTTTGTCACATAGTCCCTGCAGGCAACTATCATTTGATTGGTGATCTTCACCATCAGCGAGGAAGTTCTCTCAGAGGTATTGTAGTACCTGGACACGCTGTAAATCAGCCGAACAGTTTGTAAAAGTGACACTAGGGATTCTCTCATTTTTACCTGAAATAAAAACAGCATAATAATAGTCGGTATAAACCCTGTTGAAAATTTTTCAACAACTTTTAATGCCAAAATCTACAAAAAACTACAACTTTTAACGACTATATCTCTATACTTTGCCTTGTAATTTTCTGTACAACTTTTAATAAGAAAAACTGCGATTTGGGACAATCTTGTAGTTTTATATAAATTATTAAAAAACAGTAGCATGTCGATTTTTCTGAAAGAATGCACTGTAAAAAATATTTACTATCGAGTGAAAGTACTTAAAACAATTGAAAAATACATTTTTGCTTGAAAATTCAATAGAAAATATGCAATACTCGATGGTGGGAATTAAAAAAAAATTCATTTCTTTTTCCATTTTACTTCTGTGTCCTTTTTTATTGATTTTTTTTCTCATTTTTCATACAGCAGTGTTTGAATTCATTGTCTTTAGATATTTTCGTGCTATTTTCCCGAGTTTAAGTTTAAACTCATTAAAATCGCGTAAAAATTTTTAAAACGTTGTATAGAAAATAATTATAAATAGCTAAAAGTTGTAGAAAATGGCATAATAAGTTTTAGAAATTATTTTCACCAGGATACAATAAATCAATGTATAAAAACCGGATCATCCAGATAGAGACAGTGGCAGCATTTCTCAAGTGCCTGAATGAATTTTGCATTGTCCTTGGCCTCGTTGTAGCAGTAGGTGACCTCATCCTCAGCGTCAACCCACTCTTTGATCAATTTTGAACGAGCTACTTGCAGGCACAGAAGCGACATTCGCACCTCCTGATCCTGCAGCTTGGTCATCAGTTGACTGAATTGTGCTCCCCTGCGTTTCCAGTACTCCAACTCTTGCTGAGGGCCAGAGGAGTCATTTTCCCGCCGAACCTGCTTGCTCTCGAGAATAAAGTCCTTCAGCTTCTTGATCCAAAGCTTCACTCGCTCCTCCACCCGATTTACCATGCCCTCCTTTGCTACGAGAACCTTGGCGCTGTCGAAATTCTGCACTTCGTCCATCAGGTTCTCACCGTCGTCGAATATATTTCCCTCTTGCGCAACTTGCTCGCACACTTGGTCGCAAGTACCCGGGTTAATTTTTGGGAAGCGTTCGGTGGTGCATTTTTGACTTACCTTTTAGGGCGCTGCAGAAGGATCTGAGACCAGGCAGGAGGAGATTTTTTATCATTGGACAGTCGTCGTCGTCCTCACCACCCGGATGTGCCAGTGCGTCCATGAATACGTGCTCGACTATTCGCTGGATTGACGCTATTATGCTGACTTTTGATGTGTCGATTACTCCTGTGTAGAGGTCTCGCTGAAATCCTTCCTCTGGCAACTGCTTCGAGGTATTTATCCTGTTAACAATTAATTTTTTTCTCATAATTTATTGTTAATAATTGACTTTTGGAAATTTGGTAATTGTATATATATAGAAGTGGGGCTTCATCGTTTTTTTTTTTTTTTGACTTACAGAGAAAAACAATTTTGTAGGGTTTACAAAATTTATTTGCTAATTTTAAGTTAGGATTTGAGCAATAAAATTGGCAAATACTGCAAAAAGGTTGTAGATTTAGCAAATGTGTTATTAAATGGATTTTTGGAAAATTTGTAATAGCTGAATTAGTAAATATTTTTTGCTGTTTTTACTAAATTTTTTTTTACTATATCTTAACCAGCGAATAAATTTGCTATAAATGCAAATTATTCGTTTTATTTTAACAGAATATTTACAATTTTTGGAAAAAAATTTTTTTTTAATGTTTTACTTTTAGTGAATTACTGCAAGGTAGAGTCAGGGTTCCAAACTGACTCCGCACCCTTAAAGCTATTTTGTCAAAAAAAAAAAAATTCTACTTTTTATCAAATTTATGATAGAAATTTCATTTTTTTTTTCAATGCTTAAGAAAAATTATAAAAATGTATAAAGTGACTTTTTTGACTTTTTTAATAGAAAAATCTTTGTAAAATTTCATGCGTAACAAGATAAAACAACAAATTTCTTATCAAAATTCACAATTTTTATTTTTGTATCATTTACGCGAAAAATACAAAAAAGTGAAATCTATGTGAAATAGATATTTTTAAAATTTTAAACAATTTCTATCATAAAATCTGATGAAAAGTAAAATATTAAAAAAAAAAAGAAAACTAAGAAATGTATTTTTCGATATTTTACAGTTTTTTCAGACTTTTTTTGCAAAAAGAAATCCAGTAAAAATATCTTTATACAGTTAGATAATGTATTATGTATTAAAAAAAAAGATTTATCCAACCGAAACATGTAGATGCAGACTCCAGTGCAGGGAACTTGCCACCCATCAGTGAGGAAGAGTTTTTTCCTCGGAATTTCCTTCAGATCCTTCACTTCCTTCACTTTATTGTGCGCGGCATTGGCCGCAGATCCACGAGATCCACTTGTCTTCACCTGACCCTAAAAAGTCACCTCGCATTACCGCGCGTTCGAATCGTCAAATCAAATTATTTTACAGGTTCCAGAGTGCGCTGGGGCTCTGATTCCTCGACCACCTGGTAGTACCAGACGAGAGTCGACCTCATGTGCGGCAGGAAGAGCTGATTGATGTCATCGAGCATGTCTCCCTCGAAGACGTGGTCCATTACCTCGTGACGCAGCAAACCGGTTCCATCCACCAGCAGTTGGAAGGCAAACTCCAGCCGCGGATCCATCT
Source organism: Macrocentrus cingulum (assembly GCA_002156465.1). Taxonomy (NCBI): domain Eukaryota; kingdom Metazoa; phylum Arthropoda; class Insecta; order Hymenoptera; family Braconidae; genus Macrocentrus; species Macrocentrus cingulum. Next base: position 51,167 of record MVJL01006510.1, on the reverse strand, counting down.
CGCCTCGTCTCGCTTTCCGCTCGCATTCTTCGCGCCGTTTCTGGAGTGGAAAATTTTTTTTTAGCCAGTTTCTCGGTTTTTAAAGTGATTTGAGTGCCTGAAGTGCGTCGTCGTCCAACTCGTCATCCTCGCTCGCCTCCTCAGACACTTCGGACTTGTCAAAATTCACGCGTGGACCCACGACGAACATTTTAACGCGGTCTAGAGGCCACTGGCGCCCCGTGACATGCGAATAACACACCTCGGGTGCTAGAGGGTGGAGCAAGTCCGTGTCAGGTACCGAACTAAACACAATTTCTCGCCTGCACACTGGGCTGGAGCTTGCACGCGTGACTTTGACATCGATCTCGCAACTCCTGACAATAATGGAAAAAATGATCGTGACACTGATCGTGAATAATTAGTTGCTGGGGATGATGTGAGTTCGTGACGATTGTATCGTCCACGTGCATGTTTGGCACTTTAGCACTTTGTTTTATTGGTTTAATGCTAGCTCAATTAAAAATAACTCTAATGCAAGTGATTATATTTGACTGATTATGTTATTTTTAATACTGTAAAATTATCAATTGAAGTGATTCACTAAATTATTGATGTTAAACTTTGTTTTTTTTTTTTTTTTTTAAACAAAATAGATTGAAAACACTTTGTTTGACATTTTACGCGGAATCTCTCAAGATTTATTAACGCTAGAAAAAAAAGTTTTACATAAAAAATGTCGGTAATTTAATGCTCTATAAGTTTGATTATAAACAATTTCTTCTAAAAACTAATGGTTATGAAAATATGTATGGTTAAGTAAAAATAAGTGCTTGTAAAGCTCTTTAAGAATTTTTTGGCATTTAAAAGCGAATAATTTTGAAACTATTAATCATAGGAAAAAAAAGTTGAAATAAAAATGATAGAGAATTGAATTTTGAGGAATAAAGGTTTCTACAGTTTTTTAATTTAAACCATTTATTAATGGGGATATTGGTGAAGGAGTTTGTGGAAATCAATTTTAGTTGGATATCTTAATTTTTTATGCTGTTGACACGGAATTTCTGTCAACAAAAATTATTTTGTTATGTCATTGGTCACTGACGTTTTTTTATTTCTACTACAACACGTGGTAATTATACAGTAGGAAGCTTCAGGTCGATCGATATCCCCCCGCGAGATTACGGCGATTATTTTGCGCGAGTAAACATAATTATTGGTCATGGTGATGTATACTCTGCGAATTAGCAATTTATGAGGGGAAAAAATTTTTTTTTGTCGATAGTAATGAGATACACTTTGAATAATAGACGGGGTGATAATTCCTATTGTAGAAAGATTGTCATCGATGTATAAATGGAGCAAAATTATATCCTTATAGTAAAATGTGCATTGATAATTGAAGTTTTAATGTGTACCCCTGAAATTAGTCACGAAACCACTCAATAAATCACAAAATATCGAAATACTCAAAAAGTATGGTTCTTTAAGATTAAAAAAATCGCTATTTATTATTTATTATTTTTGATAAAAACAAAGTTTGAACATGAATTTAATGCAAATTTTTTTTTTTTCAATAATAAATATTTTTTATTATTAAAAAAGCATCTTTTGAAAAATGAGAAATTCTATTTTATAACAAAATACGGGTTTAAAAAAAAACAACATATTTTTAGAATTTTATAGGTATATGACTACATTTCAACTTTTTCAGTAGAATAATCGTTGTTTCGTCAGTCAAAAAAATTTTTTTTCGCTATTAATTATTGAAAATCATTAAATTGCAATTTTTTGAATTTATTGGAATTAATTTCTCAATCAAAATCACATTTTAATTGAAAAATAAACATTTTTTAATTTAAATCTTTTTTAAATACGTAAAAATTGAAATAATGTTTTTTGCATCAAATTAAATCTCTTACAAATTTAATTCTAAAATAATTTTATTACCTTGTATATAGTTATCAAAAAAAAATTAGAAAAATCCCGAAATTAATTCAATTTTTATGACATATTCGCTTCAAAAATTCGTGAAAAAAATTTTTTTTTTCATTAAACAACTTATTAAACATTACAAAAATGTATCCCGAATAAAAAAATAAAATTATGATTGATTAATCATAAACATACAGTAGAAATTAATCATGAATTCATGAATAAAAACGAACATTTAATGAACTTTTAAAGTTCAGTGTGTATTAAAAATAAATTTTTGCCAAATGCTGAACTTCTGATGTATTTTTACTGTACAAAAATCAAAGTACATTTAAAATACAACAAAAGTTTATCAATCGTTTATTTTTGTTCACTAAAATGTTTGTACATGAAAAATAAATTTGTCACTTATCATTAATTAATCATTCATTTTTTTCACTCGTATATAATATTAAAATAAAAAATTTTTTTGGCTGATGTAAAAGTGGCTATTCTATTAAAAAATTTTGTTTTCACCATTTTTTATGATTTTTCTATAAAAAATTCGTTAAAATATACTAAATTCATATTTTTAACTTGAAATTAAATTCACAAATTTTAAAGTATTTACTATTTAAATAGCCAATAACATAAATTCCTTGAAATCCGTGATTTGTGACAGTTTTTATGACAAAAAAATTAATTTATCCTCGTTATACAAATGAACGAATAGGTCTAAAAAACATAGCTCCATATTTTAAAGAACAATGTACATTTTTCTTATCCACGTGATGACACAAAAAAAAAATATTATCCAATCGTGCAATAAAAAAATGCGGGAAAAATTCAGGAAATTATCTTACTTTAGCTTCATCCTCAGCCTCGGGCATAACTCGAATATCCAAATGAATTTTCTGATGATGTTGAAGCTCGCAAGGCTCATCTACGTCGTAAAATACTCCGAAGCAAACTGTTTAGCCAAGTCTTTCCACATCTATACTCAGCCTACCTCTTTTTCTTCATTTCAACCCCCTCGCGTCTTATTCCCTGCAACGTCATATGCTAATAGGAGGCATAAACATCCCGTTGATGGTTCCCAACTCTCGATACTCATTGGTCTCTAACTACTTTTGCTCCAATTCCACCCAATGGTTGTAAATTGACGAACGAAAAAAAAAATTTCTTCACTTTGTCGCAGAATGCCATCTCGGCTGGGTGCTCTCAAACGACTTTTTATTTGCTCCGCCTTGGACGTATCTGGGTGGAAGATTACTCGACAGATGAGAACACTGATAGGCGAGCGCACGAATAGTTTCTTGCAACGTCTTTTGTTGGCAAAGTCGACGCCGGGGGCCGGGGAACGGGCAGTTCTAATTATTCGACTTTGCTCGGAGGTATTCAAGGGTTGTTCAGCTTGTATTGACTTGCTGTGAGTAGTACCAGTCTGTAACAGGTCAGGCAATGACATGCAGTACACAATCGCGGTTGAATATATTTTTTTTTTGAATATTCTAAGCTTTGAAAATTGGAATATTAATTTTTTTCATAACTTCAAATGATAGTTGATAAGAATTAATGTTATATAAAACATCAGGGAAATTAATTTTCCCAAAAAAAATTTGTTTTGAATATTTTTAAATGTAAAAAAAAATTTTTTATCCTCAACACTTCGATCTTTAAACGCGATATCTCTGAATATATTGAGAGTAGAAAAAAAAGTTTCATACAAAAAATGTCAATTATTTAATGGTCTATAAGTTTGATTATAAACAATTTTTTATAAAAGTTGATAGTTCGGGAGATATGCATGGATATGTAAAAAATAAGTAACTCTAAAAGTTGTTAAAAAAATTTATCGGCATTTAATGTTGAATAATTTTTAAATTATTAATTTGAAAACAAAAAAGTTCAAACAAAAGTTTTAGGAAATTGAATTTTAAAGAAAAAAGATCTTTACAGTTTTTTATTTAAAATTATCGGTTAAGAAGATATCGATGCAGGAATTTGATGAAAAATTAATATTTCAAAATTTTATGATTTAATATGCAGATTTAAAATTTTTTATTTATGGAATTTTATGCTAGAGGTCTAGGACAAAATTTTTATTCACTATTAATTATCCTTGTTGTTAAAACACACATAATTTATCACCACCAAGACGACTGTATTGAATAATTAATTAATTTCTTGAAATTAACCGAAAAATAAGTTCTGCAGCTCCGACGCAAACTTCACGTACTTTGAAGAAATTTATTTGTCTATCGCCTATCACGCCACTACCATCTTGCACAATATTATCTTTATTAATTTTTAAATTTGCAACAGCCATTTAAAATTTTAGCGTATAACAGCCACGCACTGAGGTACGTTACAAAACTAGTACAAAACTAGCGACTAGGTACAAAATTTTTTTATTCATTTGTTTGTTTAATTAATTGTTAATAATGAAAGCCGTCGGAAAACTGGTTATTTTTTTTACTCAACCCTCTGACCCTCAACCCCGATTTTCTACATTTTCTCACGTGTTTCTAGTGTACTGTCACTAAGAAATTTAATACTGCTATGTTTGGCGACAACAGAGGGGAATAAAATCAATATTATCATCGCTCCATTCCTTATTTTTATTTTATTACATCTATAACATATTTTTGAAACTCAAATAAATTGTTTATATTGAAAAAAAAAATAGTAAATCAATTTTTTTTTGTATTAATATTAATTTTTAATATTTCGCTGATAAAAGAAATTTTTTTCTGATTATAATATATTTTTTTTTATCATTACTATAACATTATTTACAGAGTTAATATATTTTTTTTCATTAAAAGCTATATCAACATTTTTTTTTTTTTTTTTACACATTTCTCTACTATCGAGATAAAATCACGAACCTTGACAGCAGAGTGGCAGTCCTGCTGCTTTTTCCGCATTTAATAATTTCATCTAAATTCTAATTTTTATTTTTCTACATCGACATCAACGTATTTTTGCGATCAAAAAAGAATAAATATTTTTATTTACTTTTTTTCGTCGATTAAGCGATGATGTAGGAATTGGTTTTTTTTTTTTTACTTCGAGATAAAATTTTTTGAAATGTTCTATACTCGACTTGGGGCTGGCAAATGTGTATCGATTGTTGAAAATCAATGTTTGTATTTTTTCATACAATAAAATCCGGTTATTGAGGGTCAGAGGACAGTTGTTTTTTTTTTGTTAATCTGTTTCCGTCAGTCACCGAGGGTATTTCGGCGTTTTATTTTTTTTTTTACGGTAGGATTGTGTTACATACTGATAAGTTGAATTAAATCTTGGATAATATATTTTTTTTTTCGATCTGCTGCGATTGCTGTTGATTGTTTTATACACGATTTAAATTTATTATGTAAGTGAATCAGAAAAACACTGTGACCCGGTTAGAAAAATTATCTCTTGCCTAAAAAACGTAACCCTGCGTTATTTTTTCAATTAAATTTTGTTATATAAACCATTAGAGAACTACGGGTGTCAACGATAATGTTTATAATCACTTTTTTTGATTATCAATTGCTAAAAATAATCGAATTTTCTTTGAAAATACGTCGCAATATTGAGAAAAAAATTTTTTTTTTACCTTGAAATCTCAAAAAATTATTTAGAACCGTAAAAAAAATAATTTTTTTACACATAAAATTGAATTTTTTTAAGACAAACAATTTTTTGAATATTGAAAAAAATAATTATAATCATTAATATTTATATATACATATTTTTTGAGTGTTTGAACTACTGGCGCATGTTGGAAAAAAGGATTAAAGCGTTTTTCAGGGCTAAAAAAAAATTAATAGACCAGGTCACAGGTCTAAAAAAGGCGATTTTAGCTGCCTCGCGAAGAAAAAGTTGGATTTCCACCGGTTAATTAGTTCTAAAACTTGCGTACTTTGTTCAAAGAGGCTAAACCTGACAAGACAGCTTAGCCCAACTCACTAGAAGATTTTTAGACTGCTCTGTATTAATAAGAATCAAAGAGAAAGCGTATTAGAAAATCGATATAGACTCGTTATACACGCATGATCACTTTGAACATTACAATTTAATAATGACAGTGTGTTCTAAGTGCGAAATTTCGCTTTCACTTTGTGTATAATATAATCGCATATATTCGTAGAGGCATCTCACGTTAATTGACTATTTATTTATCTCTGTAATTATTTATTTAACTGTATTTTTAGCTCGCTACGACATTTATTGAGCGTGTTCTTACGACGTATATAGGCAACGATTATTTCAACATTTTTTTTTCTGTCTCATCCTCAATTTTTATCTCAAACCAATTGAGTTCATTTTCATTGATATATTTTTTCCGTTATATTTCCGCACTTGCACGAGTAATTTTTCATCTAGATTGAGGAGGCTCACTCAAATCGTATGTAAAAAATATTTTTAAACTCGAAAATTAATTTTGTAATTTTTTTTTTTTTTTTTGGATTTTTGATGATAGCTCAATAAATAAGCAAAATAATGGTGAATTTTATTAAATTATCTAGAAAAAATGAGGAATAAAATTTTTTTTTTAATTTGCTATAGTTTTTGAGATATTGCTAATTTTTTTAAATTTATATTTTTCAAAATATCTCGAAAATGACGCGAGATTTGAAAAAATTTTACTTAACATTTTTTGTAGAAAATTTAATTTTTAAGATTTTAGTTTTCAATGTATTTTTCATTATCTTGCTTACTTAACGAGTTATCAATGAAAAATCACAAAATCATGAAAATTGCTAAATCTAAAAAAATATCTTTGACATTACTAACACGATTTAATATAATTTATTAAAATTATTTAATATAATAAAGTGTAATATGATATAATATTAAATTTTTTTGTATATTTAAATAAGACAGTAAGGCTGAAAAAAATTATTCTATTATATATGCTTTAAATTACTTTTTATACGTCAAAAACCATTAGATATTTATGTTTTGACGTCAACTATGTAAGAAATATATAATCTTAGTCATTTATAAACAAAAAAAAAAAAACATAAGAATACCCTAAAAATTAATTTAATTCTTGTATTTTTAATAACAGTCATAAATAATGACAAACAAGGTGTGTACAAGTAATATTAAAAATAATTATTTCCTATTAAATTTTTGCCAAGAAAAAAATCAAATATGCACATATTTAAAAGTTTTGAGTGAGTCTCCTGGACCTGAATCTCCAGAATAGTGTGAAAATCTACAGAGATAATCAATTCTGACAGAATATCAGAGCAAGCGTCTAAAAGTTTATTGGAACAATGAAAAAAAAAACAAAAACAAAAACGATAAATCAATTTTTTTTCATTGAGGAAATTTATCGGTAAGTTTTTCCACCACATTCGCACGAGGATCGTCACTTCGAATCAATTTGGAAAAACACAGATTCTCTAGTCGTCATCATCGAGGCCCAAGAGTTCTGGCGGAATTCGCCGGTGCTTGCAGCACAACGTGAGACACAGCACTCGAACAGCCAGGCGGAATTGAGGACTAAGGCTTCCTAGAACTACGGCCTTCCAAAACGAGTTGGTAACGCCCAGCCACACCATGGCAAAGTGAAGAAACGGCACCTGTAAATTAAGCAAAAAAAATTCCACATAAATTCACAAGAGAAAAAAAATGTTTTTCTCAAACTGACCTCGGGAGGTTCATTAACCAGGCAATAAATCCTGTAGCCTGCATAGGGAGCCCAGGACATCCAAAACGTCATGACCAGGACGAATGACATGATGTGGCTGGGGTTGCTCAAGTTCTCAGACAAGGCAGTGGCGTACTCCTTGTCGTGAATCGGCACGCCCGATCGCAGCTTGCGCATCATCGAGAAAATGTAGAAATAGGTGTAGACGATGGTGATGACCGAGGGACCGAGCACGAGGATTGACAGGGTGATGGTGTAGGCGGCCATATTTCCCCAGTCGAGCATGCAGATGAAGGCCTTCTCGTCGAAGATTGGCTTGTTGAAGCCCAGCAGTGGCGGGCTGCACATCATCGCCACGCTGATCCACGTAAACACCATCCAACACTGACATCGCGTCTTTGTCTGCACTGTCTCGTAGCGCAGTGGTTTTCTGCGGAAATTTTGACACTTTAATTGACCAATAAAATCGACGTCTCTTGCGGTGAAAATACACACACAATTTTCCAGTGCAAAACGGCATAATTTCACTTGAATGTTAAATACTGTATTGTGTTACAATCAAACGAGTAGTTGCGAATGTAATCCTGGAGAGTGCAAACTTCACGCTGTCAACATTGTCATTATACAAACGCCATATTTTTTGCAACAAATGCCAATAATGCTCGATTTTTTTTTTATTCCAGTGCCGCCATTAAGTGGCCTGATTTTTTACAGTTGACATGAGTGTCTGAAAAGTCTGCAGGATCCGTGAAAAAATGAGGTATTTTACGCACTAGTGAAAAAAGCTGCGTACTTCAGGCACGGGGATGTCAGGAGTGAAAAAATCGGTCACTTTACGGCGGCTCAAGAGTAAAAACAAAACGAGCTTTATAGGCATGTGCTACAAAAAATGTTTTAATTTTCAAAATTTTTTATATTACTGTTCTACTACTATTTTTATAAATTTTACACACCTCTTATACTATAGGATTCTGTGCTCTATAGTTTAACCATTTATTTCGCTTTTTTTCGAGATATATATTGAAAAATAAGAATTTTTCAAAATACAAAATTTCTCTAAAACTGCTGGAATTACAAAAAAATTTTATCTCACAATTCTCATAAAACATTTAATCTACAATCATTTAACTAGAACAATATTTCTTTATTTATTGAGTTATCGTGAAAAAACTAAAAAAAATTGCGAAAACGACCGAGATTTCGAGGAGTTACCCTTGAAAAATTTGACACAAAAACGAAAAAAAAATTTTTTCTCAACCAAACGTCCCAAAATTCATCTTAAACACACTACTATGAATAATACTCAATAATTATAATAACATTAAAGACTATTTATAAAATGGTGATTGTCAAAATCTTACAAAATTTGGCTAAAAAATTTTTTCCCCGCATTTTTCGACTGTAAAAAAATCTTAAATCCTAAATTTAGACTACCTGATGGCGAGATATCGATCCACAGATATCCACATGAAAGTGTAAACGGACACGGCCAAGATGGTAATCTCCAGGAAGCCGACGAGGCGGCAAACGACATCTCCATACACCCATCGACCCACTAGGGCCGGATAAACAGACAGCGGGACAACTAGCAGACCGCAGAGCAAGTCTGCCGATGCCAATGACAGTAAATAGTTGTTTATCACCTCGGAGGGACCTGGAAAAACCGAAAAAAAATATTGAAAAATCATTGTTTTCCGGCCAGAAACCTTGGCAGTGACATTTACCACGGAAGTTGAGGTAAGCAGCGATGATGAGGAGATTGGAAAGGATGATAGCGACGCCGATGACGAAGATAAGGCCCGACTGCATGAGAGCCTGGACCGAGGGCTCGCCCATGCCGCCACCCTTTCGCCCTGCATCCCCTCACGAGACCTTATGTGATTTTACCCTTCACCCGTGCTCTTTGTGTACTCCCTCACGCCCTTCTGCACAGCCAGCTGTTCGCTCACGTTGAAAACTCTTTGAAGACACTTTGGCACTTGCCACCAAGATTCTGCCCACTTCTGGCTGTGCTGACTCTTGCGCGACCGCTACGTTCGGCTCCAGTGGCCCTCAGGTGTCAACCTACTGTCACTGCAATCAAAAAATTTATTTTCACATTTCAAAAGGCGTTGGAAATTTTTTTCAAGTTTGCCAATGATTGACGGATCATTTTATGAGGCATTGAAGGCGATTTATTGATTGGAAATATGACAGAGACTGAATTCAGTTCAATTCTTCAGTTATGGATGATTGGGATTGAAATTTCGCTGTTTCAGGCGTTTTTTTTTTTTTTTTACCAAATTTAGGTGTTGTCGACGTTGAAAATTTGATTTTTTTAGTTTTTCTATTTTATTTTACTGTATTTATTCTGCGAAAAATGGAGAGTTGTATTAAAATTGTCTTTACAGGCGAAAAAAAAAAATTATTTTGACCTTCAGAGTGAACCAAGAAGTCTGGGAATTTTTGTTTTGTTCGTTTTTGTGGCTTACAAATGATTGAGGAGTTATTTACTAGGGGATTTTGTGGATTAAAGATGATTTATTAATTGAAAATGTGACAGAGATTGATTTTAGGTCAGTGTTGAGATTACTTTCTCGGTTAAGAATGATTAGAATTGAAGTTTCTCTGTCTCAGGTGTTTTTTTTTTTTTACCAAGTTTTTCCACTGTCATCACTTGGAATTTAAGTTTCCTTACGTTTTACACTTTTTTACTGTTTTTACAGTGTAAAAAAAATATTCATCTATAAAGAGAAAGTTGTGATAGAGTTTTTTTTACAGGCAAAAAAAAATTATTTCAACCGTCAGGATTATTTGTAAAGGCTTGGGAATTTTATTTTTTCTTTATTTTTGAGATCTGGAAATGATTCGAGACTTGCAAATTTAATTTTTTTATTTGTAAAAAATTTATTTACAGTACAAAAAAATTCTTAATCCTAGAAAATTATCTTAGAGTTGTTTTTACAGGTGAAAAAAAAAAAAATTTCGACTGTCAGGACTATATTTTTCTAATTAAGTTATTTCTAATGCAAAAAAAAAATATATTCAATCATAGAATTTTGTACTAGGTCGAGTTTTTAACGGTAAAAAAATTTTTTATAAAAATTCTAAAGTGTATTTCACTGCACTCTGTGTATATATATATGTAGGCACTTAATTCACTCGTTTTGTGCGTGATCACATAATCTTGATATGTTGCAAACACTATTTGCCACTCAAACTTATAACAGGCTAATAATCGCTCTTTTATAATGCAAATTAATCATTATTGACTATTAATGCATATATACCTATTAAAATTTTATTTATCAGCATTGCACTCGTTTATAATTATCATATCGAAAAATCTGTGTATTATTTAAAAACTATTTTAATATTCCTGCAATTATTCAACTTTTCTCTTATCTTTAAATATAATACTTCAGCTAATTAACTGCACAATTTATGCTTATTTTTTTTTTTTAGAACATTTTAAGATTACAAATACTACACAGAAATGTATACTGCAACAATTACTATAATTTACTAAACACGAATTTTAAATCCCTTGCTAACAGAATTATAATCTATTGCTTTTTTTTTAATAATTAATTTTTTTTTTTTTTTCGATTTTTCGTGACTGAAAATGATTATTTAATTATTCTTGAGGAATTATTTACTCGGGTTATCGTTAAATTTATAGATGAATTGATTTTATGAGAGAAAAAAATTTTTTTTTTCAGGGTGAAAGTCGCGGAAGTGATCAAGCCTAATCTTATCCTATAATTGAATGATGCCTTGTCGATGCTCAATAGCGCAATGTCGTCGTAACCGTATAGTTAAGTGATAGTATAGTGAGTCGTTAAGTAAATCTTGCCGCATGGACACACAAGAGACAGTGTGCCGTTGGTTACATGAAAAGCTGATTACAGAAGCCCGCTGTAAAAACCTCAGGATTATCACGTTCTTTCCCTTTGTTATTATTTACTGCGATGATGCCACACACTATCCACGATTAAAGCAGCAACGATGGTCGTCCCATGTGTTGTATACTTTTTTCCTTGATGAAGCGCCTTGAAACTTCCCGACAAAATATCGATTCAGTTACTTTATTTATGTCCAAGTAGTATGTAATATGACCTACACCCAAGAGGCAATGCATCGTGCCGCAAAATATGCTTTATGTATGCGTGTCGCTATTTTATTTTTCTTTAATTATTTTACTATTTGAAAGCACTGAAAAAAAAAAAATTTTATTTTTATTAGTGAAAATTATCATAAAAATTAAAATTGAAAAATGAAAATATCTTTGAAATTTCGTAAAAATACGAAATATTAAAAAAAAAAAATCAATTTTTTTGAATTAAAAATTATTGAATTACAATTACATCGTAAAATCTATGTTATATTATTTTTACACAACCGTTTTTTATGATTTTTTTTAGTTTTTTGCCAATAACTCGATAAATATGCAAAATAGAGAAAAATATCAAGAGAGTTAGAAGATAGTAAATTTAATTTCCTATAAATAATGTAGAATAAATTTTTTTGATATTCTGCTTCATTTACGAGATATTTGAAAAAATAAAAATTGCAAAAAACCGAAATGATATAACTTCAAAAATTTAAAGAGATAAAAAAAAATTTTATCGACATTTTTTTGTAGAAAATCTAACGCTATATTTTTTCAAATTAATAATATTTTTATGATTTTCTTATTTTTACCGAGTTTTCATCAAAAAAACGAAAGAAATTACAAAAACTGCCCGATTTACGAGGAGAGATGTAAAAACTTCACAAAAAAAAATTTTATTTCTCAATTGTTATCTTTTTAATTTCAATAATATTGACTTAATTCTTTTTGAATGAATTTAAAACACATATTTATCTTGGTTCCCATTTTTTTCTGTTTTTGTTTTGAGTGTTCAAGCAATAAAAATACTGTATGTACGGAATCGATGATCAAATCGGGCAGTGTGCCGAGCCAGCATCTGACACAGCGTCAACAAAATATACTCATCGACTGACTCAAGAAAAAAAAATACAAGGCGGCAGTTTTATGTGCTCATCTTTGCGTGGTCGTGACCCTGCACCTCCAACAGCTCGCCCTCAGTGGCACATCACCGCTCTTCTCCACAGGGTTAAAAGATAAATCTATAGTGGCGTAGGGTGAAAAATCGTTTTTTTTTTCTCACCACATCAACCAGCACATAAACCCCGAAAATTTACATCCGTCCAAAATATACTAGTAACATTAATTTAAAAAAAATGAAGAAATTTTTTTTTTGCCAACAAAACCATTGTCAATTGATAGAAGGGTGGAAAAAAATTTTTTTAGGCTCCATTCAGTATCACGGATGTGTGTCTCCATCTTTGATATGCCGTTATCACCTACCTTTTGATGGTTTTCATGCTGAATGTGCACTCGGACGAATGGTCAGATACCCCTCGGGGACACGATTGATAATACGCAAAAAATCACACCCTCATTGTAATTTCTAAATACACGCAACCCTCGCAATTGGTTTTTCCATACACAGGGGTTGAAATCAACTAACTGATTTTTCCCGCGAACCACCCGGCTGACTATCCCGGGCTGTACTACTCGCTTCTCTCGCTCACTGGCAGCGCCGTGGCCCGGGCGCCAAGGTATCGATACCAGCCTACAAAACGCCTGCGCCACCTCAACCCCCCGTTGGCGCCCTGACCACCCTCTACACTGCCTCGTGGCGCACTCGCCGTGACCGCCTGTGTCCCCCCTGCGCATCACCTACCCCTCAAGCCGAGCATCACGCTTTTTTTTTATTTGCCATTTTGCCATATTTTAAGGGCAATGCGGTGTTTTGAGGGTCTGATTTTTTTTCGGCAAAATAAAAATTTTACCGGTCATCTCGAGACATTTGTTATTTTGATTTTTTTTTTATATTGAAAATGTTTTTTTGTAGAAAATGATTTTTTCACGTTTTTTTTTTATTGGACATTTATTTAAAAATTTTTTTTTATTAATGCCATTTTTCTAAATATAAATGAAACCTTTTTTTTTAATTCCTCTGAAACGGTAAAATGCAGACAGATTTTTTTTAATTCAAATTTTTTTTATATGAAAAAAAATCATAAATTTTTTGCAGATCCGGTGGAAATATAAAATCGTATTTGCACCCTTTATGCGAAGCAATATGCGATAAATTTTTGCTGATATTTCTAGTTAAAATAGCGCATGTTACTCGATGGATTTTTGTATAAATTATACTGTAAATCTTTTTTTTATACTTACAAGTGGTGAATCTTTATTTTAAAAAAATTTTATAGGTCCAACTTTTTTTTATTTAGTTGTAATTAATGATTTATTGTCATTTTTTACGACTGTCTATATAATTTTTATTGGCGTAGACTTGATTTCGGGAGGCAATTTTTAATAAAAACACTCGAAATTGATCATAATCTGTTTATTTATCACTAAGGCTGTTTGATATTTAAAATTAACAAAATTCGGTGTATTTTCTAGATTATATGAATTATAAACGAAAACAATTTGAGTAAAAAAAAATTTTTCCTGTCAGAATCAGCAAAAGGACAAATTTTTGACAAACAAAAAAAGAACTATACAATATTTGGTCATTAAAAAAGCAAGATAAAATTCACTATCTCGATTTTTTAATGCTATACATTAAAATTTTTTCCAATGGAAAATTTCTGAAATTTTTTTTTTTCCTGTATTTTTTGATTAAAAAAAATTTTTATCGTAATAATTTCTATTTTAGTGAATCAAACCATTTCGTTAATATACAAAAACTTGTTTATTAATCGAAAAATATCGTAAAATCCACGAAAAATTGCTAGGAGAATAGTTATGAATTTTTTCTTTTTTAAAACCATTGCAAGTGGAAAATTTTTTATAAACAAAAAATCACAAGATTGCGAATTTAAAGGAGTAAAAAACTTTTTTAAAAATCCTATAATTTTCATGGGTTTTAAAATATTATCGCAAGAAAAAAGCGTACTTTATCACTCGTCTTTGCCAATATAGCACGTCAAAGCCACTTTTTCACAATTTACAACCGAGACCAGAACGCATGACATGGCGGCTTCGGTCATTAGGGTAGGATTGCATGTATAAAGCTGTTTACGAAAAAGATCTGTCCGCTTAGGAGGCATAAAATCTCAATTGGTCGAAAAATTTATCGAAAAAAAAAAAGTTTTTACTCTGTAATATTTTCCAACGGTTTTTTTTTTAGGACACAAAGGCTACACCAAAGAGATACAGAGACTGCTCCAAATTCCTGTGCTACTTTACAATCTAAATTTAGACACATTCGCGACTTCTCGGAAATTTTTTTTTATCGTTGAAATTATTCCTTTGTATGTTAACAGAGTTTTTCCGATAATCGCTTTTTAATATTCAACGGCTGGAATTCAGTAAAGTCCAATAGCCACCTGCATTATTCAACAAGCCCCAAGCACCCTTATATTACTGACTGTTATGCCATAACACGCGTTTTTATCACCACTGATGACCTTGTTCGAAAACTAAATTCCAAGACTTTGTATATAACTCGAGCAAATTTTATTTTTCCACGATAAGAAAAATACGTCATCGAGAAAGACAATTTCCAGATCTATAAACTTTTCGAGGATATATTTTTTTCTCCTTAATAAAATGAAAAATTCAAGTGCAAGTTTGCAGTGGAAAAATCAATTATAAAGATAAATATTGATAGAATCTTTATTGTTGTCGCAACGAGTGAGCTAGGATCAACTGTGCCATTTAATTAAGTTTCTGAAGGTCCCATCGAACGTAATTGCACTTGGGTTTATCGAGTTTTCATGCAGCATCACTTCAATTTGAAACAAATACAGCAATTTCCCGCGTCTTATGCAAAGAAAATTTACTAAAACTGTGTGTTATAATCATTTTTTCCCCGTCGTTCAATTAAGTAAATTAATTATTCATGAAAATTCAAACTTCAAATAAAAAATTACAAGTAAAAAAAAAAAAATAAATAAACCCCTAAAAAATAAGAGAAATCAAAAATTTTTTCATTTTTCTCAATTCTAACTAATTTTAGAAATTTGAAAAATTCAAATATCTCTGAAACTATAAAACTTGGAATATTTTTTATTATAATCTTTTTTCTAGCCTATAAAATTATCTACAAAAAAGGTTTCTTTACAAAATTCCGTATGTTGCATCCCCTTTGAGTTGTACTCAAAAATAAAAAACAAAAATAATTTGTTTTTTTCAAGTTTTGTTGAATTTTGTA
This sequence comes from Macrocentrus cingulum, assembly GCA_002156465.1. Taxonomy (NCBI): domain Eukaryota; kingdom Metazoa; phylum Arthropoda; class Insecta; order Hymenoptera; family Braconidae; genus Macrocentrus; species Macrocentrus cingulum. The sequence goes on along the minus strand of MVJL01006510.1, from coordinate 35,399 downwards.
TGAATTAAATATAATTAATTAATTGTTAATAATATTTTTTATTTAAAATAGTATAAAATACGATTTACGAGTTTTCGAGTAGGAAAATAAAAATTTTCCAACGTAGGGAGATCAGTGACAATGAGAAAGTATGTCTTCAGGCATCTTGATTAAACTTGCTTGGATTAAATGCTCCCTGTGGTGTTGATTCGAGACAAAATTTATCGCCTGTCAATGACAGGAAGTGCTTAGACCCAATGCAATTTAGATGTAAACTTGAGCGATTTAATCAGATGGAAATTCGCTCTGCTCATACATAGAGTATTTCATCAATTTATACTGGCAGAGAATGTCTATTCAATAAAGCTCTAAGATCCTCGACCTTTTTACCCTCACCCCGAGCAAATTTCCGACGTTAATTACTGCTTGATTCGTGCAAAATGCAATTTCAATGCTTGAATCGGACAAAAAATACATTTTTATACCCGTTAAAAATTTTTTTTCATCAAATTCTAGCTGCAATATCATAAGTAAACTCGATTGAGTGGTTTATTATCAAATATCCAATGAAAAAACATGTATTAGTTAATTCGAAATTTTCTCCTGTGGCATTTGAGCACTTGTAATAAATCACCAGGCGATAAATTACTTTCTGCGATCGCCAGCGGGGCCGTGAGTGTACTCTATATATCTGATTGAGTCACATTTTGTCCCCAACTATACTACAGTGATATCATATCCAAGTTCTATATTTGATATAATCTGATATACGCCAACGCTATGTTGACCCAATCCAAATACTTTTTTCCTGCTTCGCATTATTACCGACAGCTTAGTTAATTTATTTTATCTATAAATAAATCGCTCTTCCAATTGCAATCTAAATTGAGCATCAGAATTTTTCGATTTATTTGCATGAAATCTTGATGGAGAAAAAAATGAAAAATAAAAATAACATTGTAAATTTCATCTTTTTTCCTTCTCAATTTTTTTTTTTTTTAATTTAATATCGATTCTATCATTTGAAAATGTATGCAATTTAAAAATTCCTATATTTAAAGCCGATTATTGTTAAAATTACACAAAGCTAAAAAAACTGTTTATTATTTTTAAAAATATAAATATTTTATTAATCAAGTGGATTAGTATATATTTTTACAGTCAAATATTTAATTTTGTGCATGAATTTCCGTTTTAAAGGGTGACCAATGTTATTTAAAACGACTTTAAGGGTGCTGCAAATTTTTTTTAGTGTTACTAAGACTGTTAACTATGTTTTAGAGAAATATTAATATTTTTCCGAAACAATAGCAACCCCCTGGCGTTGTTTTAAAGACTATCGCACGCCCCCGGAACCTCAAATTTATGGAAAATCATTATGAAATATAGTGTTAAACGTTTTTCTCCACGATGATATTTTTTCTACAGGTAGTTTGAATGTCTGAAAAACACCTAAAAATATTTGCGACCCCCTAGCGCGGTTTTAAAGATCATTACAGACCTCTAAACCTCAGATTTATGGAAAAAAATTTATGTAATATCTTGTTAAATGCTCTGCCCCACGATGATACTTTTTTTACAGTTACTTTAAAGTTCCAAAAACACCCGAGAAATCTACAACCCCCTAGCATCGTTTTAAAGACCATTGCACACCCTTGAAACCGCAAATTCATGGGATTTGACGATAAATAATTACGAAACAATATTAAATGCTCTGCTAAATGATTATATTTTTCCTATACAGTTAGTTGAGAGTCTCCAAGGCACCCTAAAAAATAAGCCACCCCATAGCGTCGATTTAAAACCATCTGCCACCCTCAAAACCCCAAATTCATAGGAAATAATCATTAAATATAGTATTAAATGTTTTGCTCCGAGATGAAATTTTTTTCAAACTGACTTTAGGGTCTAAAAAACACATAAAAAAATCAGCTACACCCTGGTGTCGTTTTAAACTCAGTTACAAAAAAACTTAATAAAATAAGTACCTCGCCCAGCAAAGCGGGTAAATGCTAACGGATTTATATTCGAATAAAATAAATGTCAACCTTTAAACCTAAATTTCCTAGAAAATTTTAAAATTAATTCTTAAAATTTAGGTTTTAACATCTAGTGTAAATATATATTTTCTCTGAATTATTATAGTATTTTTCTTTTAAACGAAATTTTATATCCATCTACTGGCACAAAAAGTGTCCGGAAATTGGTACAATCGCGACTGGAATTAATAGTTTTTTTGCAGATATGTAAAAATGTATTTTATGATTTTTGAGAGAAATAACAAAACGTGATCGAGGTCATGTTTCGACTGCAGAGTAGCAATAAGGCATCAATTGTACTTCGTGAATTCGCATCAATAAGTATTCTTTTAGCTGGATTGAAATTGGGACAGCTCCATTCAACTTTTCTTCAACTAGAATCATGCTCCACATACACACAGTCTCAAAGTGACATTGTGCGCCTCAAATAGGCACATCTCTGATAAGAAACTGGCGAGACATTGTCTTAAAAGCCTGGATCGACGCAGATGGGTGACGCAACGAGAGGCAAAAGTCAATAAAACAGGCAGAGCAATTGAGGTGAATGGCTTTTATTTCTATACTGATGCTCGTGAATATTTTTCCGGTTTGTAAACACATTGAGAATTGGCACGGGATATTTTGCGCGTGCGAACTTGTTTTTGTCGAAAAGCCAGATTGAGGAAGGGGATATGGCCTAGACCCTTCAAACGCACGCCACGCTTATTGATCTGACTAGACGGTGGAAAAAGTACGATGGAGCAGTGCACGAGGACGTCGAAATCGCGGCGCCAGGCCTCCTCTGTGTCGCCGATTTACCCGTGCCCTCCAGGGCAACGAATCGCGCTGCGAAGGTCGTTATCAATCGGCTTTGCCAGATGGAAAATGGGTTGAGGCTACGATCAGTCAGAAGATAATCTCTCTACGACTCTACCTTCAATGTGACTTATTCAATTTTCCTTAGAAATTCAATTTTATCCTGATACTTTGTCTTCCCCTAACAATGGCACAAGAGAAAAAAAAGTGTGCTCTAGTTTTTTATAAATATCTCAAAAACCGTTGGTTTTACGAATTCTTTGCACAAAACCTTTTTTATAGCCCATAAAATTTCGGACAAAAAAAGTTCTATATGAGAAACCTGTAATTTTAATAGTTTCCAAGATATTTTCATATAAAAAATATCCACTCGTAATGTTGTCTTTTTTCAAATGATTTTGAGCAATGCAACGTTTTTCAAAAATATCTCAAAAACTACGAGGTTTACAAACTTTTTTTATAAAATCTTTTTTATAGCCAATAAAATTTTAGATAAAAAAGGTTCTATATAAAAAACCTGTAATTTTACTAGTTTTCAAGATATTTTTATATAAAAAATCTCCACAAGCAATATTGTCTTTTTTTAGATGATTCCGAGTAATGCAACTATTTTCAAAATATCTCGAAAACTACGGTGTTTACAAAATTTTTTCACAGGACCTTTTTTATAGCCTGAAAAATTTTCTATAAAAAATTATTAAGTCAAAATTTTCATATTCGCATAATTTTTGAGATATTTAGTAAAAAAACAAAGTGACACGAGAGAATCTCACTTTGTCCCAGTTTCATGTAAAAATATAAATTTCCCATGAAGTCTGACAGCTATAAAGAAGATAAATAAATCCCTTTCGCATAGTCATAACTCACAGTATTCAGAGAGAAACTATTTATCATAGGAGAATAAAAAAATTGGCTCTATACAATAGTACAATTTCCCAGTAGAATAGTTCAGTGATTTTTCTGCGTAGACACCGAGACTTTGTTGTGATACTGGCCATAAACTCGGCCGCTCCGTGTCACTCGATAGTTTACATGCGGTCCATAATGGCTGCCAGGCGATAAGTGAGGACCATCGCCTATGCCAAGACGCTTGACCTTGCTCCTGATAGCAACAGACTGTTTTGGATGAAGAATCATTGTCATTTTTCGGGCGGATTTCTTCCTGGCAATTGAACTGAGCTTGAAGGGCACGCGCAGTTTCTTCAGCAGGTGCAGGGGCGACACTGCGCCCATTGTTTTCAATATACGTCGACGAAAACCCCACAAAATTACAGCCGTCGTCACCCATGCAAACCACGGACTTGCCTTTTGGCTGGCAACAGGCTCTCTTGACCACAAAAACAGCATCTGAATTAAAATCGCAATAAAAACTAGAATTATCTCAACAAATATAACACCTATGAAATTTTTACCCAGAATACATTTTGTAGCTTGTAAAATTGTCTACAAAAAAGATCTGATGTAAAATTTTTCAATCACTCACGGTTTTCGAGATATTTGTCAAATTAATTCATCAAAATTTTCGATTTTTTTCCTCGACGATTTTTCATAATTTTTGTTTCTTTGAAAATATCTCAAAAACTATTGGAGATAGAAAGTTTTTACAAGAGATGTTTTTTTTTAGCTTGAACAACTATCTTCAAAAAAGGTCTCTATGAAATTTCTTGTATCTCTAGTGGTTTATGAAATATTTACTACTATCTGATGCAATTAATTAGTGTGCAATTTTTAGTTAAGATAATTGCTTTGCTGATTAATTGCTGAGGCATAAGTTTACTTTGTAGACCCACTCCTTCGCTCGCTGATGCCTGTAACTGACCGGTCGATCGACAAGTCGAAACATAGAATGGCTGTAACTCGATAGGTGGACCTTGGTCAAGAAATTTTCGTCGATCAACATCAGTCACATCCAGATGCTTCAATACATAACAGACCTGTTGGTGACAGGTTTTCAATATTTATAACAAGTTCTTATCATTTAACCGCATTTCAATATTTTTGACAAATTTTTTTCTACTTTTATTGTAAAAAAAAAAATTGTTTTCATTTATTTACTCACAATTTTTCGAGGTTACGATTGATTTATCAAAAAATCTGCATTTTTTCTATTCTCAAGTGAGCAGACCGAATATCCAAAATTAAATCGTCTATAAATCCACTGAAAATCCGACAGTGTAATGAAGATTTGATATTTTGACAAGGAAAAAAATTTGTAGAAAAAGAAAAACTAGTGTAAAAATCATATATAAAAATAATAAAAATTTTGACAACTGCCTGACGTTGCTGAGTCTGCCATGGAATTGTCATTTTTTTCCGCACACTTTCGTGTGGAAGAAAAATGTGCAAGTGATTAAAATTAGATTTAGGGCGGACAATAATTCAATTTGCTGCGAGATAAGAGGTTATTTACCATGTTCAAACCGACGAGATCCTTTCGGTGCCTGGAACGCTGTGTAACTAGGTCGAAACCTGGATACGTGACCCATACGAAGCTTCGCCCCTCTCGCTCTGTTCAACCCTCAGTCACTCTTACCCGCACCCCATGCTTTATCGCTGCCTCTCGAGGTCATGGAGTTCCACGGTATCGTTATTTTGCCTCTCTTTTTTCCATTTGTCTAAAAACAATTTTGAAATTCATAATGAAAACCGTCGTATTGTGATTTTTTTTTTTTCAATTTTAAAACACAAATTTAAATGAATAATTGACATTATTTTTAAGTTATTAATAATTCATTGCTTGAAAAATATGAAAAAAAAAAATAAAATATACGAAAAATTTAATGAGGATTTTTCGTTAACATCTGAAAAATTTATTTAAAATGGGAACTAATGTATAAAAAAAGTGCCGGAAAATGTTTCAAAAATTTTTTTTGTGAAGTTTGATGAAGAGAAGAAAAAAAAAAATTCGTCGAATTTTCGACAGGGGTTTTTTTATTCTTTTGAGATTTCACAATTTGGTTGGTTTTTTACTGATAACTCGGTAACTAAGCGGGATAACGAAAAATATTATTCTTGTGAATATATTAGGTTTTTGATTTACTACAAAAAATGTGAATAACATTTTTTTCTATTTTTCTTTGTTTTCAAGATATTTCAAAAAATAATAATTTCGAAAAATCGATAATATCTCAAAAACTATGAGAGATATCAAAAAATTTTACCTAAAATTTTTTGAAGAATTTTTCATTCCAAATAATTTAGTTTCTATAAAATTCTTCGATATCTCGCTTACTTACCGAGTGATCATTAAAAAACGAAAAAAATTACGAATAAAACGGTATTTTATCTCAGAGATTTGGAAAAATTTTAACAAAAAAAAATTTTTTCCCCTACCGAATGTCTTAAAACTCACCCTAAACACATATATCAAATTTATGTTGTTTCTACAAATATAATCAGCATTATAAAAAAAAATTTTCCACGAATTGTAAAAAAAAAAATAAAAAAATTTCGCTTCAATTTTTTTTTATAAAACATCTTTAATCAAATTTAATTTTATTATTGATAAAAACATTCAGTTTAGTTACCATTCTCAAATAAATAAAAGTAAGTAATCGAATAATGTAAAAAGTATGAAAAATTAATACTTAACCAAGAAATCAATTCAATTTTTCAGAGCGAACTTATCAGAGATTTATCAGCACCAGAAGGGAGGGATCTCTTCAGGATGTAAATCTCCTTTTCATCGTGATCCTTGATTAAAAAGCAATTGAAATATAAAATTGAATACAGTCCTGAAATCTCAAGGAAGTATCGCCATAAATGACAACAATTAATTCCTCTAAAAAACCCTGATTTCGAATGAAAAAAAGCAGAAAAAAATCTATATAAATGAAAAAAAAGCATGAGCAGTCAGCGCATTGATTCATCAACGGGAAAAACAATGGCTTCATTATTCTCCGGCATTGACGTCATTTCCTAGCTGCGTTATAACACCCTATTAACCCAATTGAATTCAAAAATTTATTTTTCCGTTGTCCTCAAGTTCAACTGAAGCTCCAATGAGCTTGAACTTTTGTGGTTTCCACACTGAACTCGCATCGCGCTGTCGCGCGTGCTGCAGTATATCGACAAACTTTGGCATGCACGTCTGACCTTGACATTCGAGACAGAGCACCAGGGAAGCGAGAGCTGATGTTTTTGTCTCATCTCGACGATCCAGTTAGCCAAGTTGGATGCACTGTTTGTGAATTGTCTCCAAGCTGAGCGGGAGGAAGCATATAGGAAAAGAGGAAAAAGATGATTTATAGCTTCCTAACCGGATCTAACTGGAGGTATTTCAATGCAATAACCATCTCTACTCTTCATAATCAGTCCACCTTCACATTTTTTTTCCTCGCAGAAAACAAAGAGATGTGACTTTTTTCTGCTTTTAAGCGCAGATGCATTTCAATCAACTGCCGGATGATTTTTATCCCTCGTTCTTTGAAAATATTTTTTGACTTTTTTTTACACTCACAAATATGAGATTATTATTTTAAAACAAGAAAAAAAATTAATTAAAGAAAGAAACTTTTCAGAAATCTGATATTCGTGATTTTTTTTTAGTTTTTTAGCGATAACTTTGTTAGTATGCAAAATAACAAAAAAAGTGCTGATAGTGAAATAATTGAGAATTATATTTCCTAAAAAAAATGTAGAATAAAATTTTTTTATATCTCCCTTAGTTTTTGAGAAATTTTAAATTTTGAAAAACTCGTATTTTTCAAAATATCTCAAAAATGAGGGAAAAAAAAAAATGTATTTAAGATTTTTTGTAGAAAATTTAATTTTCTATCATTTTACTCGAATAACATTTTCTGTTATTACACGTATTTACCGAGTTATAAAAAATTTAATGAAAAAAAAATTTTTTTTTTCTCAATAAAAAGTCAAATTTTTTATTTTAGATTTTTTTTTTGCATACAAAAAATTCCAGTAATCAATTGCTTCACCTTTCTCGCTCTGCTGATGATGTCTGCAGTGAGTAATTTACCAAGAACGTGATTGACCTACGACCAGTCCGTAACACACGATAAATCGAGGAGATGATATCTTTGATTATCGTGCCGTAGAATAATGAGTATCGATTGCGGCACAGGCTCGGGGACATCATTGAAGAGTTGTATGAAGGAAGCGTGGACGACGTGACCCCTGAAGGCGCGCATTGCAGCGTGCTTTATTGTTGCAAGAGTGCTCATGATAAATATCTTGCTCAACAGGAATTCGTTGGAAGCTTTTGCGGGCAGTATTTCTGCACGAAACCTCCGTGCACGGCCGTTAGAATTGAATTTCAGTGAACCAATGTGTCGTCGTCCGCGTGCACGATGAATTCCCAGGCTGTAAGACTAACTCTTTACACTTGGCTGGACATTCCTCGAGGCTGCCCGTGAATTGTGGCGGATTTGCTGAATTCATTTGAATAACAAAATTAACCCAAAGGCGCCACACATTCCAAATCACTTCACCTGATGTATAAGATCATCTTTCAATTTTACTTGAGGGATTATATTTATAAATAGAGTCACTCCCTAATCATTGAAAATTCTTAATTGCCGAAAACTAGCTGCCGCGATAAACTATGTACCACCTAAGAAGAAACAATGAATGTCGTGTTACTTTTATCTAAATTTTATTAAGGATCTTATAAACTTAGCCAAATAAATACTATATATAGATTTATGAAGTTCAATATAGTTAATCACAATAGGATGTCAGCAATAAGACATTTGCTTAACGACTAACTTGCAGTGCAACCGTAGTGTAGGCATATCGCTTGGGAATACTGAACTATGCCTTGTACAAGGTACGGGTAGGTCTGAAGGATATGGAATTTCAATAAAACCGCCTGTGAACGCGAGAATAAATTTTTTTTCACGAGTTTTCAACGAAAAAGAGCGCTCAGCGCGCTCCTACAACACCAGTGCAACCGTGGTGTTGGCATATCGCTCAAAAACAGCGAATCAAAAACTTTTAAAATTCACAAGTGACACCCAAACTTAATATTTTGAACTGAAATTTTGTAAAACTTATTTTCATAACATGTCAAAAAATTAGCTATTGCGAAGACAGGAAAAAAAATTCTTTCAACTACTTATCACATTTTGTCTATTTTAACATATTTCAAAATTCCCGAGCGACCTCTAAAAATTCTTGTATCAGACTGAATTTTTCAGATGGCTCTTAACTATGTTTTTCTATACAAGCCCTGAAAAACCAAAATAGTTGATTTTTTTACGCCACCCTAATGTAAATATAGATTCTAATTATTTTTTCGTATATAATTGGCATATTCACCATTGAATCTCGATAAAAATAAGAAGAATCTTATTGTTGAAGGTAAAATTATGATTTTAACAGCCGGGAAAATTTTTTTAGTTTATTTGCCGAGCGTCGTCTTGATCAAAAATATCCAGTACATTTATCAGACGTTGGGAGCATTGTCCTGTCAAGTCAACAGCACATAAACTCATTCAAGGATACATGTGCCTGGTCATTGAGGTGTGAAGGAACGATCGGAGCTCGCTCTAGTCCACCTGAGTGTACGAAAAAGAAAAAAAATCAGCTGACTCAGCGACTCGAGAGACAAATGTGAAATTGGTTGGAGCATTGTTTGGTCTGCAATGTTCAAGCATGCAGATAGGCAAAGCCCAGCAGAGAGTACCGAGAGACGACGGCTGGAGCAAAAGAAAAAAGGGGTCCAGAAGGAGAGAACACGACTGAGAGAAGGAATGGAGCGCTCGCGGTGGGGTAAAGAGTGGAACCCACAACTCAAGCACGTGGAGTGTCGTTCAGTAGTGCCTCTACTGCCTTGGAATAATTTCCTCCGCCATATCCAATCTGCTCAAACGGTCCAGTACTAATCCAGCAGCCGGAAATCCCAAAGTCATGTGACTGTGAGCTGTGCCAATTAAGATTGCTCATCAGATCCGCCATTTCGGTCGTATCACGATGCCAATCTGCAGTCGACTGCGGGCGCGAGTCCTGAGTTTATTGATCCTGCTGGCCTCGGGGCTGGCCGCCGAGGATCACGCTCGCAGCAACCGGAACTGGCATCGACATCAGCCTCGAGTGCTCCATGACTCGTTGCTCAAAAGTCCTGCAGGTAAATCCGACAGTTCTGCGAAAAAACTCACTGCTCTGGCTGTGGCCGAGTACTCTGGCACTCGAGCCGTCGCCTACGCCAACTATGGAGGTCCCGATGTCTTCACAACTCCTCACACACCCTACACCAGACATCATCCTGGGTGAGTTTCATTTTAACTGCCACCTCGTTTTCATTTTATGGCGCTTTTAATGACACTCACGCGAGTGGTTTACGTCTGGTGCTGCATGCCATGCAGGTTTATAGGTTTGTGTGGTTAGTCTGACGTGTCTTGACGATGTATAAACCAAGGGGAGACCTGTCTCATCCGGTTGTCTGCCTGTTTACAAGAAGAAAACAAAAACGTTGCAACACTGTAACACTTGCAAATTTTCAATCTCCAAACAAATATGACTCAACCAAAACCTTAAAATTTTCGTAATCTGTAATTTAATCATTTTTTAATTACTATTAATCCATGGAAAAATTTTTTTTACCGACAAAAAGTGAATTTTTTATTTCAAAATTGCTGTAAAAAAATTTTTTTGTCCGACCTTGTCAAAAAGTCACCCATTTAGTACCTTTTTTAATGGGCGTAAAGTGATTCATTTTGTTACTGACTTTGAGGTTTCTTTTGAGGGCGCAAAGTCCATTTTTACACCCTAGGGTGCAAAATACCATTTTTCCGCTCTTAAAACATGAGCTTAAGAGTAAGTGACAAAAAGCTACTTGGCGCCGAACAAAAAACTTTTTTTAGCCTTCGGCTCGTGCAGTAATTCGTCCTCGGTAAAAAAAAATTGTATTTTGCAACACATGCCTATAAAGCTCATTTTTTTCACTCTTGAGTCGCAATATAAGTTGCCGGTTTGATCACAGCTGCCACGATCCCTGTTGAAAGTTCGTCTTTTTTCACTAGTGCGTAAAATGATTTTTTCGCGGATCCTGCAGATTCTTTAAACACTCATCTAAGCTGTTAAAAAAATGGCGTCACCAGAGTGAAATGAATCCAACATTATTGACATTTGTTGCAAAAAATATGGTATGTGGCATTTGCATAAACGCTGCAATGTTGACAGCGTGAAATTTGTATTCTCCAGGACATTATTCGCAAATAAAAGACTTATTTAATTGTAACACTCGCCTTGTTCAGTTCGTGTACAACCCCTGTCCGGGCTCGTGACAAACTAACACGCTGTCAAAAAACTGCCACCTTCATTCACTCGCCACACAATATACTGTATAATTCGTGTATTTTGGAAATTTGTTAAAAATATCTGGGAAAAAATTTTTTTTTTAGTTTTAAATTGAGAGCTTCATTTTCCAAGATATTTCCAGAGTTACAAATAATTGTTACTAATTAAAAACCGCATTTGTTGGACTTGGTCAACACGAGACTAAACGAAATACCTTCGACATTCTTCACAGCGTGTTTTTTTTTTCTTTGTAAATCGGAATTAATCGAGCGATAAATCACTGGTATATACGTTTGCAAAGGTTCATTGAACATGTTTGACGACAGAGTGAAAGTTTTTTTTGATTATAGTTGGGTATATATGCGTTAATGTGGTTCCCATGAGTTGTAAGTTCTCCGACATGTTCGGCGCGATTTCAGCGGAACGCAAAATCCATTAGCGAGTGAGTTTGAAGAGGGAGTTGAATAGGTCGTGGGTCGTGGAGTAGGCAGTTTGTCGGAGAGAAATATCACGTATACAGGCATCGAGAAATTTACCTTTAGACGCGGCGCGTACAGCATCACAAAGGACTCAATCATCGTCATCATGAATAAAAAAACCTTATCCTCTCTCACCTTCGCATATAAATATTTTTAGCTGGATATAAATTAGTCTGCTACCTCGGTGTTGTTAAGTATTTCCGTGCGCACACATTGACAGACGAAATAATTGAAGTGAATATGCGAGGAACCGATTAAAACGCGTATATGGAGTCGCTAGAAGGTTGTGCAAATTCTTTCTTTGCCAGCTTTGTCGGTCTTACAACTCGTTGCAGTAAAACGAGTTCTCTCATTCCATATTAGTCGCGGGAAACAATGTGATACTAGACACCAGCAGGTTGCCATCAAGGTCTGCACTCGGATTATCAAGGTTATTTATTTGTTTCCGCTCGAAACAAATTTTTATCGTTACCAGAAAAAAACTATTAAAAAACCGGAAAAATTTTAATTAAAATTTTTCAATAGAAATAACAAATTCCCTGTCATTTCCACTGAAAATTTTTTGTTTGCGGATCGTTAATTACAGAAAAAAATTAATAAATAAAGGTACCTAAGGTTGGAATGATGCAGCGAGGTCGACAGTTCAGAATGTCAAGCAGCGAGTAGCAGTGGAATGTGTTGATCTGAAAGTTGAGCATGGTCTAGACATTTTTCCACGTTATTAAACGTGACTCACATGTGGTGTGTGTGGGAAATGGCCTGCAGCACGAGTGCGAGCATCTCCGCATCTTTGCGGATAAACAGCACACGAGGAAAGCATACAGGCAGATAATGACAGGATTGAGGCGTCTTATTGGCACGACGCTGGCGCGGAATTACCCAGATTAGCCACACGGCTAACCCGTCATCAAACAATTTTGTAATTTGGCAGGTTTGCGCGCGCGCGACGCTACCGCGATAGCTCAGGGCACCTTGTTCGGCTGCTCCTCGAAGTGCATTTGAAGGCCTTGGAGCGGGACACGGGAAACTTGACTGTGTGAACGAACTCGACACGAGGAAGAACCGCTTCTGAAATTAGCACTGTGTTCTCATGCATCAGTGTATACCGAGTAAAAGATGTTTAAATGTGCTTCAGGTTTGATGCATCGCTCGGTTAAAGTGTTTATAAGATTTATGTGCCTGAGGCAAGGCGAAAAAAAATTTTTCTACGTATGCTAATGCAAGTCGAGACGTCGTATAAATGAGTGATGCAGCTGCAATGCAATTTTTATGACTCACTTTCACGTCCAGCCTATTGAACAAATAATTAAGGAACTACCCTCTCTTTAAACATTGTATATGTATATAATCTGCCACTTTGAATTTTTTTTTATCCTCTGTCAAACAAATTTATTCCTGGAGGGGAAAAAAAACCCGGGCTTCAGAATCTCCTTATTATTTTTATCGATTGAAGTTTTTTTTTAACGGAGATTTTTTTTTTTACTAGTATTATGGAGGAAAAATGAGACGAGCAATTTTCTCGCGTCTTATATTTCTCTCCATTCACGAATAGGCAAATAAACAAGCAAACTTGCCATAAATTGTGAGCTCGTAAGAGAGAGATTTAATGAAAGGGTTATTATCCCTCTTATGTCAGCTTCGCTGCAAATAAAAATAAAAAAAAATCCCTAAGTGTGCCATGCTTCATATTGCAGAAAAAAAATCTTACTAATGACCTGAATGACAAATAGGCCTTTCTCGTTTTTTTTTTTTCCCCTTACAAAAGAGACTGACATTATTGAGGAATTAAAAGTAATAAAAAAGAAATTTCGAATTTTTGAAAAAATATCTCTTGGAAATCTAACAATTTTTCAAAAAAAAAAAATTTTTTTTCCGTTTATTAATTAATAAAAAAACTTTAATAATCAAGCACAAAATTTTTCACTTTTTGGTTTAGTTGGATACTTAAAATTTTGTTAAAAAATTTGAAATTTCCCGTTTTAAACAATTTCAACGAAAAAAAAATTTTTTTTAAATAAATAAATACCCATTTTAAAAAAAGTTTACAATTTGGATTAGTTGGATAATTTAAAATTTATTCAAAATTTCAGTTACTTTATCTAAAAAAATTTTAATGAAAAAAATCAATATCAAAATTTATTCAAGAAAAAAAAATTTTTTTTGTATTGTTTTTGTTAATTTCTTTTATTAGTTGGATTAGTTGGATATCTAACATAGGGAATAATTCTCTCCAGCAGAGAGTTTTTATTATTCGGTCGCAAAAAAAAAATTCCACGCCACGTGAAGATCACAAAGAACCTATTCTCATATTTTTTACAATCGAGTTTCATCAGTGTGACGTATCTCAGGAGAGTAAAAGTACCACAGGAATTTTATCTCACCTCAAGAGGATATTTATCCTCGTAGAAAGTTATTGATCCCGGGGGTTCAAATGAATCGAGCCAGAAAATTCGTGGATGACATCAATAAAAAAGTCATAAGGCGAATGTGTGAAGAATATTTAGATGGAAACACATTTGTTCTAGTTAGGTCTCATTTGCGGTTTGATTTATGATGGCCCAGAGATGAAGAAAAAAAACTATCACTGCTCATAATTGCAAGGAGACAATAATAGAGAGAATTCTTATAGGCCATTGACCTGTATAGGTCATGAAATACGCGTCGGAAATGTTGAAAATCATTGCGAATAGTCACTCACGCGTGTAAAATTCTTAACAAATTAAATAGTACCTTGTGCAGAAAATAATTCGACGAGGCAGCGGCTATAAAATAGCGATAAAACACTGCTGGACAGGCTAGACTACACAGAGAGCGTGCTTCCAACACTTCTGAGATTGTTTGAAGCTCACGAGAGATAATCCGCACGCCAACATGTGTAACATTAGCATCCTTTCAACAACAGAGAGAGAGTTGACTCCAAAGATTGAGCAGCTTGCATTTCAAATGAATTTTTCCATGGCAGGTTTATGCATGATAATTGGATTACTGTTGCAGCACATTAATCCATTTCTTCCTTTCTCTTTCCCTTGTCGGACAACTCGCGCGCAAGCAGATTTATTATTGCATTGCACTCAGACATGCGAGTATTTTTATATCGTTGTCGTTGTGCTTTAATTGCACGCCTTCAAGCCACACACAGTTTATCTTGAGAGTTGCTTTCGTTTAGCGCTTGTGTGCCCAGTTTTTTCAAGATGTACAGTATAACCGTGTCCTTAAGGATTATTACACCGGTAAATTGACATCTACTCGATTGTTTGTTGCAGGAGACGAGTATGCACACGATCACCTGCAACTTCAAATCATCACCACTCGGCACGACAAATCAGGTACTGTAGTGAATGGCAGAAATAAAAAATAATATTAAAAATTACGGTGGTGTAAAAATAACCGACTATTTTTGTTTTTCAGGTCTTGTTTAAAAAAAAAAACGTAGTTTATTATGTTTTGGGAGCCTTCTAAACATACAATTTTAGAGGGTGCTCATGAATTTTGAAATTTGCAAAAATGGTCAAAATATAATTGTAAAGAATTTTTTTTTTACCTTTTTCCGCATCAGCTTTTGTGACTATCAACATTAAAATTTTGCAATTGTTTTTTTTTTATTTTTTGAGGTATTTTGAGTCACAAAAAAATTCAAGTCTTAATATTATTATTGAGAGGTCGTTCGAAAACATTGAAATTAATGTAGTTGAAAATTTTCAAAATTCATAGGTGACTCCTAAAATTAATATTTTGAATTGAAACTTTGTAGAACTTATTTATATTATATGTAAAAAACTTTCGTCATAGCGGGAGTAAAAACCCTATTTTCTCCCGCTACGACGAAAAATTAGTATGTTTACCTCGGGATGCAAAAGAGGTCATTTTGACCGTATGAATTCCTGCCCTCACTGTCGGCACGGGCAGTAAACTTTTCAGGGTCGAAATAACCTCTTTTGCTCTCTTGGTGAACAATGTACTAATTTCCTACAGTCACATTTTGATCATTTTTACAGATTTCAAAATTCGTGACCTCTAAAACTACTTTTATCTGGCTAATTTTTTTTTAAGTGCTCGTAAAACTGTTTTTTTGGTACGCGAGACCTGAAAAACAAATGAGGTAGTCCTGAAAAATGTAAACTTCACGCTGTCAACATTGCCGCCATTATGCACATGTCACACACCATATTTTTTGCATAAAATGTCAATAATACTCGATTTTTTTCACTTTGGCCACCATAAAGTAGCCTAATTTTTTAACAACTAACATGAGTGTCTAAAGAGTCCGTAGGATTCATGAAAAAATGGGGCATTTTACGTACTAGTGAAAAAAACTCTTTTTATCCACGGAGCACAACTGTGAAAAAATCAACCATCGGCGGCTGAAAACGAAAATAAAAAAACAAATGTGTTGCAAAAAATCATTAAAATGCCCGTAAAATACTCTGTGACTACAAAAAAAATGAAAAAAAAAATACAAAACAAACAAAAAGAGATGTAAAAAATTTTTTCTGCCATCTACATTGTTGTTTTTTTTTTTTTTATTGTCGCTCAAGTTTCGAGTCAGAATCGATTGGATATTTTTTCAACGTCAAAATAAACACTCTTTGATATTAATTAAAGAAAAAAAATTGATGATTTTGTGATTTTTAATAGAATTGTTTACACGGAAATGACATCAACGGGCTATATCTGCTGTCCAGGATGGTCGCAAATCACTCGCACAAGTTACGGTTGCAACAGACGTGAGTAAGCCAATGGTCACGAGTAATTACCAACAGGTCATTTGTTTGCATGTCATGAATACGTTGTATTGTCGTAGCCACCTGCATGGCGTCCTGTCACAACGGCGGTGTCTGTGGTCCACACGGGAAATGCAATTGCCCCCGAGGCTTTTCAGGCAGCCAGTGCCAGCTAGGTAAAATTGTCTTTTCATTGTACATATCCATATGCGCATATCCTGGAGAATGTAAAGCACTTATCTGCAGTAATGACGCACTCAAAGATGCTCGTGTGGGTAGTCGAGCTAACGAGCACACGATTCCAAGCCCTTTAAAACGCCTTATCCGCTGGCCAAACACCAGTTAACGACCCTACTGTCGTTAGTCGTAATTAAATAGGTACTTGGTGATGTGCGAACTGATAGAGCGCATTTTAACGTTCCAAATGCAGTCTGTGTAGGATATATCACACATCGAGAGCGGCAGGGTGGTAAAATTGAAATTTCTCCATTATCTAATCATGAAAAAAATTATAGTATTTATTTCATGAGATTCCAGGTACTACTGTTAGAACTGAGATTCTACAATAGAATTTTTTCTAATTTTCGTTCAATCGAAATTTTGTATGAGGCATTTTAATCGTTATAAAATTCTCCATCGATCCTCTGAGAAAAAATTTTTTTTTCATCTATTAAAATGTTGAAAATCAAACTTTTTGCATGATTTCGTCGATATGTAATTTTTTTAAAATCCTATTTTCAGTGAAACAAAGTACTGAAAAAAATTTTTTTTTTTTTTTTCAGTTGATCTATGGAGAATTTTATATCAATTAAAATGCGCTAGAGAAATTTTTTAATTAATCGAAAATTAGAAAAATCACAATCCCAATCTAGTACCTTGAATCTCAAGGAATAAATACCATAATTTATTAATTTTTATACTAACATAATAGTAACATAATTTTTTATTAATTTTTCAACATAAAATTTTTATTATTATTATGTATAGAAGAAATTTCAATTTTTTCTCCCTCCAGCTCTATAATATGTAATACATCATTAAAAGTAATATTCCACATTTTTTATAAACAGTTAATTAGCAATATACGGAGAATCAAACGATAAATATATGTAATTTTTATTTAAACATGTATTAAAACTGTCTAGAAGTATTTTTGACTGAGGATAAATTTTTTTTCGGAACGATTGTACCTAGAATTTGAAGAAAAAAAAAATTTTTTTAACAGTTATTAATAAATTGTTGCTTACAGACATTGATGAGTGCATTGCAGAGAAGCCCTGCGGACAAATCTGCAAAAACCTAGTAGGAAGCTATGAGTGTCACTGCAGATCTGGCTTCGAGTTGCAGCCGGACGGTCACTTTTGCAGGAGAAACGGTAAGACCTTGGCTGATAAGCCAACCACCTATTACATGACTTTATTTCTCGCTTGCTGACACCACAGACAGCGATGGCACGGCTTTCGAGGCTCGCGACTTGTTGGGCGACTACGATAACGTCGAGACAACGACAAAACGTCCGACCACAACGAGCACACGCGGTAAGAAACACATTTTAACGCGGATATACTGTCGCACAGCAATTGTCGAGAGGAATTCTCGAGAATACTATCTTTACACCCGCGACGAGCGAGAGGCTGTTGCCCGGCAATAGAGAATAAAAATATTTCATGTATTTCTAGGCGTAGACACGGAGAACGAGGTGAGCAATGTGGATTCGAATCGCGATTATGAAATGCTCCTGAAGCGCCTGACAAAACTGGAAAAGGTAACGACTCCACTTAGACAAATAACCGTCAGAAAAAATACTAATAAAGTGTAAAAACCTTGCAGCAATTTGCACGGGGAAGAAAAAAAGAGATTGAGAGCACAGAGTTAACAACAAAAGTCGATCAGGCAATTTCGGGAGTTGCAGAATTGCGCTTGGCTGCTAAAAATGTCCTGCACTTTCTTCGCGAGACCTTTGGACCCGTTAGACAAGAAGTTTTTGACATGAAAAATAAATTCGACCAGGAGCACCGAAGAGTTGATCATTTATTTCAACGAATTGCCGAGTTTGAGCGTCGATTTAACACTCAATCGCATCACAGAATCGATGGCTACATCAGTGGATAACAGTGAATTTCTGAAACTCACAATATATTTAATAGCAATATTATTTACGTCATTCAATGAAAGAAACAAAATATATATATTCTTATACAACTTTTATGGTATTCATGCATTCAGTTCAGGAAATTGTGCCTTTTGTAATTGTAAAAACAGATAAATTTAATGTAAGATAATTTCAAAATGTCGGAAAAAAAAATTATCCACCATATTTTACGTCTTATCTCCTATTTCATGTCTTTTTTTCTATTTTTTACTAACATTTAAACACAAAAATAATCAATCATACATCAGTCAAATAGTAAATTTACATAAAAAATAATAACTATCGAAATTTATTGCAAAATATTTTACATAAATTGAATTTTTTAATGAAGAAATAATTAAAATTAAAAACATATAATGCAGCTGACTTGACTAAAAGCAAAAAATTCTTAATTTTAATATTTTAAACTATTATACATCATATATAGATATGTCATATGGATAAAAATTCGATGCAGGCTGCTCTCAATTCAGCTGTTATTGTCTCTACATTCAAATCTACATTAGACAGCGATAAATCATCAATTAAAGTAGAATCTATGTCCATTTTCGTTGTTATTCCCAAAATTTTTTCAGCAGCAATTCGTGGAGGTTCCTTAATAATTTGATTGTGCTCGCGAAGATCAAATAATTCATCAATAACCGCATAAGACTGTGGTATTACGTTTGGACGGATAGCAATTAAATATGTTGCTTTGATTCTCAAAAATTCTGAACGAGTATGCATGTTTTTGATAATATTGATAAATACACGTTGCATTTGATTGGGTTTTAAATTTATCTGCAGCATTTCTCGTCTTAATATTTCTAAAACGACATTTTCATATGCATCCTGAGATTTCTCACTCAAAGTATCTAACGAACGATGCTTTATTATCAGCTCTGAAAGTGTAACGTAATCAGAAGGCTGTAATATATACATTAAAGAATCTTTAATCACAGCATTTCTACGACCAGACAACAGATCTATCGGTAAACCCCAATCTTTCAAGGGAATAAATTGAAATACGGTTTTTGCATAAGGAAAAATATCTTTATCAATATTAGATAGTTGACCTGCAGTAAACATTGCCGCATAATATGGATGCATGAGTGTTGTTATTTGATAACGTCTAGAAGAGATAGTTTTTTGTAATTCCTCATAATTCGCAGTTAAATCACCATGTTTTATTAGATATTCCATCATCGGCCAAAATCCATCGGGAGTTCCAATTAAAAATGGACTCGAATCGAGGGCCGTAAATAGAATAGTTTTACCATTAACATCAGGTTGATCAATCAACGGCACTGAAAGCTTTTTATGAACTGTTTCCAATAAATCTGGATCTGCCCATTGAACTGCTACATGCGCAAGTGTTCGTCCGTTAGAATCAGTTACTCCCGAGAATCGGGCACCGAATTTTTTCAAAGTAATCAGTATATCGACAGACTTTGGTCCTAATTTTTCGACTGATTCAAATGCTACTTGCTGAAATATACGCTGATATATTTTCTGCACGTTGGGTATTGTATTGAGATATAATTCAAGACTTTGTGCAGATTTCTTTGCTGAATACAACGTGAGATAATCCATAGGCCACTTTTTAAATCCCAATTTTTCTGCGGCATCATGCGTTTTCACCATGTCATACTTTAACATCAGATCGAATTTATTTAACGGAAAATGTTGTTTTCGTGGAATAGATAAAATATGGTTTTTTAATGGACGATATAATGAAAGCATTCCAAATGACCTGGCATATTCCTGTGTAAAAATACGAAATGTTTGGGATGATAGATCTTTAATTGAAAAATAATCTGCAACTGCTTTTAATCCGATAATTTTTAATACTTCAGAACATAAAGTATCAAATCCATATCCAAATAAATTGTTTAATATATTAAAAGCAATTGGCATATGAGATAATTCTCTACTAATTCTCAGTGGAGAATAAAAATCCCCAAGTGCTTTTTCCGGTGGCATAAGTTTGATAAATTCATCAATGTATTCTGCTATAAAATGAAGACTTTCAGTTTTCAAAACTTTGAAAACTGTTTTAATATAAGGTGTGTCAGTGGTAAAACTTGTTAGAATTTGTTTAGCAGCAAAATAGTATAAATATTCTTGTTGTACAAAACGACGGAAAACTGATCTCTGCACATTGATTGCTAAATATGGAAATGCTTCGCGTGAGTATGTTTTTTCTAATTCTTTTGATTGACGTACTGACTGCTGCCATTCTTCCGATTTAAACTTGATACTTTTCGCAAGTGTACACAATGCTTCAGTTCCATAATACTTCACCTCGTGGGGCTGTACTTTCTCAAAGTATTTATCATAAAATGCTAATTTTGATATGTGTGTTTTTTCCGCCAATTGAAAAAGTTCCGAAAGTTTTGGACGTTGAGTGTTTGATTTTAATGCATAGATCGATACATCTGGAATGAGTTTTTCAATACTTGTATCACTGAAATAATCAGCCAACTGTTCCATTGTTGCTATGCTTCGTGGCAGTGGTGAACTTTCCATAATTATCTCCAATGCTGTATAATAATCATTCACATGTTTTTCATCCAATTGAACATTTTTTAAATAAAATTTATTAATCCAATATTTAGTCATGTACTCTCGTAGATTTTCACCCTCTATATTATCTTGAATTTGTATTTTAGAAAAACAACCACGTACATTAGGAGCTTTATCTAGAAATGCCTCTAAGATGTCAAAATTTGAGCTTATAGCAACTTTAATACCTCTATTCAAAAGTTTAGTAATAATATTTAAGATTTTATCTTTAAGAAAAATCGGCACTTGATCTACGCCATCAAAGAGAAATCTCAATTTGCTTGATTTCACTTTTTGTAAATTTTTAACAAGATCTACAAGCTCATCTGAAATACAAGCATTCAAAATATCATCGATTGATAAATTTTCAAATAAAAATGGATCTAAATTGTTGAGAACACCTGGCAAATCAATAAATATAGGCAACAAGTTTGGCTCGTCACTTCGTACTGATTCGTATAGATATCTTAAACTCAGAGTTTTACCAGAGCGTGGAGGACCAATTATCATTATGAATAGCTTCTTCGGCAACCAACGTGATAAATCCTTAGTATGACCAAATTCATGAAAGTGTTTAAGACGTAGAAAGTATGAAAATTGTACCTTTGGTAAGGCAATAATCGGTATTGTGCTCGCCTGAATAGATTCCCCAAGTAAATTTGTCAATGAAGCTCCAAGATCGATCGACGATGGATGATTTATCGACAATGGCCGTGTTTCAAAAAGGTCTTGCATGCTCATCGCCTGCAGGTTCTTCCCTGGATCAGAAAAAAATTCCATGTACGGATCGGTAATAATAAACTTTTGCTGCAGTAACGGGTCGATCGGATTTGTTGATGACGGCTTCTCATCATTTCCATGTGTACTGCTAATAGCGAGAATTGACAACACCAGCAGTGGAACTGCAGGTAATTCAGACATATTACAGTTTTTATGTCTGACAATGATAATCCTGTAAAATATAGTTTTTAATGAAACAATATTACAACTTTTAACATGCTCTGATATAGTTTTGTGTTTTAGTAACACTTTTAACAGAATAATTTACTTTAAACTTGATTTTTTTATTCAGTTTATACATACCTGTGTCGTAAAATGAAGAATTAGCGTGTTTTATTCGGTTTCACTGATGCATTTTCATTATTATTGCCCACAGTTCACTCATCCAATTGTTTTTTTAACTATATTGTTAGGAATAATGCGGAATAAATGAAATTTCTCTGATAAGTATGTATCACGACACTGCGCCGAACACACTGATGAAGAGTTTTCGTCTACGTCTACCTGTATATTTTTTTATGTGTAGGTCAAGGCGCTGAAAATGTGAAACAAAAGGAAACATCATGTTCGAACGCACTGTACAAACATGATTGATGACCTTTCAGGGTTCTTCAGTGCCGATGAAAATGCGGGTTTTAAAAATTCATTTCAACATACAAACTACCTAACTGTATATACTTGTAAGAAGGGGGTTGTTGCCCTATCTATAATGAAGTATAGGGATTTAGACGTTAAAAACAAAAAGGAAAAATTAACTGTTGGAACTACATGAAATTTTAAGAATTTTAAGTCGATCTACCGTACAGAAAAGAAAATGTCTTAATTTCTTATGAATTTCATGCTATTTTTGTTTTTCATGTTTCATATCAAAAAAATCATAGTTTATCATGTTTTAAGAGCCCTCTAAATAATTTAACTCGATACAAACATTGTTAAAGGTCACTTACAAATTTTTTTATCTGAAAAAATAGTCAGAATTTGATTGCAAACAATTTTTTTTCTTATTTCGTACCAGCTTCTGTAATTATCAACATTAAAATGTTGCATATGTGTATTTTCTTTTATTTCGAGATATTTCGCGTAACAAAAAAATATTATGAAGAAGTCGTTCGAAAACATTGAAATCAATGTAGTTAAAAATTTTTTTAATTTATCGGTGACTTTTAAAATTTATATTTTAAATTGAAATTTTGTTAAATATATTTATATTACATGTAAAAATATTCGCTTTAGCGAAGACGGAAAAAAAAAAATTTTTTCTACAATCACATTTTGACCATTTTTGCAAATTTCAAAATTTGTGAGTGACCTCTAAAAATATTTATATTGAGTCAATTTTTTTTAGGGTTCTTAGAATGTGATAAACCGTGGTTTTTTTTTTGATACAAGACTCGAAAAATAAAAATAGTCGATTTCCTTAATTAGTCGTATAGATATTTCTAATTTTTTTTGTTTAAATAGTTTATCAAAAAATCTTTTAAAAAACAGTAGTACTTATACTATTGCATAATAAGTTTTTTTTTAATGGACCGCAAGAAAGAAAACACTACGACGCGCTGTGAAATTTTAAATCTTCTAATCAATGAGCTTAAAAATCCACAATTTATAAAAATAAATACGCAATAATAATCGTATATTGTAACCTAATCAGCTTTAAAACAAAAAAAAAATCATGTTCATGTTCGAAAAAAAATTATTAACCCATCAGAGATGAAATTACTGTCATTTCGTACCATACTAGATTTATTTTATACAACTTTTATGGTATTTATGCAGTCAGTGAAAGAAATGCTTTTCAATTGTATTTTTCGTGTAAAATAACGGCAAAATGTAAAAAAAAAATCGTTTGAGAATAGATTTATGAACAATTACTTATTCCACAGTTTCAGCATTGGATTCACTAGTTTTTGCCTTGACTTTCAGCTTTTGTCTCCTTGTCAGCCTCTTGCTGGGCTTAGTAGTAGACTTGAGTGTCTTACCTCGGCCTTTTTTGTGTTTTGTAATTCGCCTTTTATTCATCCAGATCGGATAATTTCCATACTGATCTCGCATTGTTTTCTTGTTAAATACTCGCTTGCCGTCTTCATCCATTGCACCTGAATCTTCTACTGTAGTTACAGAGGCTTCAGAAGCTTTGACTTTAGTTTCCTGTTCCTTCTTAATCGTTTTTGCATCCGTCACTGTATTTGATAAATTAGAAAAAAAATATTAGAGGTGAAAAAATAGAAGAGTATGAGAAAATTGAAGAATTACCTGTTGCAATTTCTGAAATTTCACTCATTTCAACATCTCCCGCTGCATTCTCATCGATACCCAAGGTCTTTTTTAGCCTCGCCAACTCTTTAGCTCCATATCTTTCGCGTTTAACTGCTCTGCACTTTCTCCGCCACTTACTCCGCAATGATTTAGCCATTTTTTACACCTTTTAAAACAAATAATAATATATTTTTCGAATCTAATCGTTAAAAGTCACACGTAAAATTAACATTAACCTCAAAAAAAAGTATTTTGTGTGAATAAAAACAGAGTAAATCAACTCTAACTCAAAAATTCAACTAAATTAGAGAGATTTAGTCTTACAGTATATCGCATAGCAGTACAATAATTATAAAATTAATTATAATGACAGAAAAAAGACAAACCTTTTTGATAAATGCACGTGGATACAAAATATAACAACGCAATAAAAATTTTTTGATATATCAAAAATATAAAAGGCACCAGTGGTAAAGAAGAACGCAAAGTTACCGACAGTTGGTATACACATTTTATATCGGACTATATCACTATAGTCCAAGAAAAAACCCGAAAACCTTAAAAAATGGTGGTAACTAAATTGCAAAGGTACGATATATCAGTCGATGCAGAAAAAAATGCTGATTACGATGCTGATAACAATATGCATGTGAAATTTGTTGTTAATTAGCAATTAATGTTTAAACTTTGCATATTTTTTATGCCGCACCTGTAGATTTTATGAAAAAACTCTTGAAACAAAAATTATAGAGCAAAAAAAAATAAATTTAAAAGGTCTCCACACGAAAATCCATATTTTCGACGGTTTTCGATAAAAAACGATTGAAAAATATAGATATTTTTAAACGGATCTTCTGATGGAAGCACCACTGCTCCCCTACCAGTGACAGGCGTCTGATGCGCCTGCGCCATTTATGCCCAAGGCATCGACAGCGTGTTGGACAGAGATAGCCGAAACGAAACCAGTTTTAGACAGAGAGAGGACATATTGATCGTGTTCTGGGCAAGCTGTTTCTGTTTTGTGCGATTGTGTTTACATCTTTCACTGATGCGGTGACGCCTGACGCTTCGTTTCTACAATTGTTTAATTTTTTTTAAATTACTTGAAGTACAGGCTGGAAATAAATATTGTCTTTGTCTTCTACTAGTGAGAAAAACACCAAGATATCTAGCAGTGTGAAAATTTAGTTGGATATTTATGCTGGTTAATTCGGTAAGTGCATTACATCTTTCACTGATGCGGTGACGCCTGACGCTTCGTTTCTACAATTGTTTAATTTTTTTTAAATTACTTGAAGTACAGGCTGGAAATAAATATTGTCTTTGTCTTCTACTAGTGAGAAAAACACCAAGATATCTAGCAGTGTGAAAATTTAGTTGGATATTTATGCTGGTTAATTCGGTAAGTGCAGTTATTGCGTATAGTTAAATTGCAGTCTTTCAAATGATCATTGAAGAATTATTTATGCTGGTTAATTCGGTAAGTGCAGTTATTGCGTATAGTTAAATTGCAGTCTTTCAAATGATCATTGAAGAAAGACAAAAAAAAATTAAATTTTCACAAGACCATTTTGCAGAGAATTTTATTCTCCACAAATAAGGTCTCCATAAAAATATGTTGAACTCGCATCTTTATAACGATATTGGCAAATTAATTACGCTTCGTTTCTACAATTGTTTAATTTTTTTTAAATTACTTGAAGTACAGGCTGGAAATAAATATTGTCTTTGTCTTCTACTAGTGAGAAAAACACTAAGATATCCAGCAGTGTGAAAATTTAGTTGGATATTTATGCTGGTTAATTCGGTAAGTGCAGTTATTGCGTATAGTTAAATTGCAGTCTTTCAAATGATCATTGAAGAAAGACAAAAAAAAATTAAATTTTAACAAGACCATTTTGCAGAGAATTTTATTCTCCACAAATAAGGTCTCCATAAAAATATGTTGAACTCGCATCTTTATAACGATATTGGCAAATTAATGTTTGACACTTACCATCACCATTTCCTTGCTCATATCTTGATGAGGATACAAGTTTGACAAATTTTGTTTAAGACCTTTTTTGTAGATAATAAAATTCTGTACAAAAAAAGTCTGTTGAGAAAATTTAAAATTTTTTGTCGTTTCAAAGATATTTCGATTTAGAAAAATTTTACTGCAGGCCTTTTTGTGGACAATACAATTATATAAAAAAGTGATATGTTGATAAAATTTTTTGTCGTTTCAAAGATATTTCGATTTAGAAAAATTTTACTGCAGGCCTTTTTGTGGACAATACAATTATATAAAAAAGTGATATGTTGAAAATTTTGGCTGTCTTCAATATTTCTCAAAATATTTTTATATTTTATCTCTATGTGAAAATTTTTTAACACAGATTAAAATGGACACAGGCGGCATAGACTCTGTCTTCAATATTTCTCAAAATATTTTTATATTTTATCTCTATGTGAAAATTTTTTAACACAGATTAAAATGGACACAGGCGGCATAGACTGTGCGATTTGAGATGAAAAATGTTCTGCTAATGATGACAAAGTTCTAGAGTTGCACATAGAAACACTCGCTGCACTTATTAAAAAGGCCAAATTTTTTAAGGATTTAAAGTTAGTGGCTGAAATGGCATTCAGCGTTATCGGCCGGTAGACCAGTCTATGCACATAAAGAGTGTCAAACATGGTATCGTTCTGCAGACCTGTCCTCTTATAAAAACCGGAAAAAATGGGATAAGCTGCATAGAGAGTTCCTTGAAACGGAGTCAGCTGCAACTAGTCCATCAGCTATTGCTGCAAAAAAACGTAGACTTGAGGAGCCTCCAGGAGCAGAGGACTCGAATGATGAGTCTACTACTCAATCACCTAGTGTTGAAAAAATAAATAGATTCGAGGTGCCTTCAGCAGAAGAGGATGGTGAGTTTGTTGTTAACGATTCAACAAGTGAAAGTCAGCCCACTGGTCCATTTGACTTTGCAAAGCGATGTTTGTTTTGTGGTTTCCTTTGGCGTAATACTAAACAAAGAAAAGGCACGATAATGCAACAGGAGGACCTGAAACTTCGTTTACTAGAAGTTTGTGTCGATGTTTGTTTTGTGGTTTCCTTTGGCGTAATACTAAACAAAGAAAAGGCACGATAATGCAACAGGAGGACCTGAAACTTCGTTTACTAGAAGTTTGTGAGCAAAGGAATGATGCAGCTCTTGTTAAGAGTCGAATTCTCGAGGTGGAGTCTCTGGTGCAAGCACATGCCCGTTATCATGCCAATTGTTTGAAGTTTGTGAGCAAAGGAATGATGCAGCTCTTGTTAAGAGTCGAATTCTCGAGGTGGAGTCTCTGGTGCAAGCACATGCCCGTTATCATGCCAATTGTTGGAATACTTTCTGGAAAGTCCCTAAGCCCTCTACGATATTTCGGAATGACGCATTGATCAGAGTCTATGAATATATCCGTATTAATTGAGCACGTCAAACGAGTATATTATCAAATCCAACTATGGAAAGGAAATAAGCTCGATCCCACATGCTGGGGATGGAGAAGAGCTGGAAACATACTAATCCCAGTCATGAATTTATATTATCAAATCCAACTATGGAAAGGAAATAAGCTCGATCCCACATGCTGGGGATGGAGAAGAGCTGGAAACATACTAATCCCAGTCATGAATCCAGTCGAACCGCCGGCCCCGGAACAATTATTGCGTACGGTTAGTGAGAAAAAAAATAGTGCACTGAAATTTTGCTCAATTTCTTAATTATCTTGTTTATGCTTGCAGATCAACTGTAAATGTACGACGAAATGTGCAGCAAATCACTGCACTTACAAAAAACTCGGGGTACCGTGCACAAAATTTTGCACAAATTGTTTCCGCCCAATGTCTCAATGCGAAAACCGCATGCCACCGATGTCCGGGCATGTGAACACTGAGGAGATCACAGGAAACGATACTTTCAATGAGATTCCATCTGAGGAAGACTCCCCAATGCCGTGTGACGCGGATGCGGATGAGGAAAACGCGGCCGAAGAGGACGACGAGCAAGTCGAAGTTATTAATAACATTTATAGTGACCTAATGGAATGGGATGACCTAGATTTCACAGAGTTTTAAACCCTTGTTTTTTATGTACGAAAAATAATTTAAATGCATGTGTTTTCAAAGAAAAAAGTTGGCACAAAATTCTTTTTCTCACTACTGCGCCGAAAGCGACGACTTTCCCCGTTTTTCGGCTCCGTCGATGAGAAAAATCGTATACACACCACGGGCAGTAAATAAGGAAGCCTCAGATCACATGTTAGTCGACCTCGGCTCCGCCTCGGACGACAACTACATGTGATCTGGACCTTCCTTGTTTTACTGCCCTAGGTATGTAATGTACTATTAGAGGGTTAGTTGTATTTTTAATAAGTAAGAAAATCATTCAAATCTATGGATTTCATATTTTCAGGTTTCAGCCGATCGCAATATTTAGTTGAGAAATTGCTAATTATTGACAATAATATCGCGTTCGTACATAGCCAAATAGGAAAAAAAACTGTGCAAATTTAAATCTAAATATCTTCGAAAATATCGAAGAGAAAGAATTGTTGCAAGACTTTTTTTGGGGATAATTTTATTGGTAACAAAAAAGGTCTATAGTTAAATTTAGGAAATTTGCATACTTATTAATATGAGCACACTTTCAGTATTGTCAATATTTTTCAGCTGAGAGAAAGAATTCTGTGCTTTTGAAACCAAAATATCTTTATAATTATATACAAACAAATTTCAATTTTTTCAAGAAATCTTTTTTGTGGAGAATTTTTTTATCGACAAAAAAGGTTTTAAACAAAATATATGACTTGCATCTTTATCAAGATATCGGACAGATATCGGATTCAAATTTTCAAATGCAGGTGCGTATAAGCGATTAGCGCATGCGTCAGAGGGACGATACATTGTGCATTGGGGGAGACATTGGAGTAAGCAGTTCAGACGTATCGTCTCTCTTTGTCGCATAGGGTGCTCAACTAGCAACAGTTTTTTTATTGCTAGTAATTAACAACAAATTTGTGGCGCATATTGTTATCAGCATCGTAATCAGCGTTTGTTTCTGCATCGACTGATATATCGTACCTTTGCAATTAACTTACCACCATTTTTTAAGGTTTTCGGGTTTTTTCTTGGACTAACATGTGATGGGTTTCAAGCGCTAGAATAACCTTGGCTGCATTTTCATGGGCGAAGCATAACGCAGCTGCGTTGACTTTTTCGTAAAACCACCAGCTCTCATTTGTGTTGAAGTTTTGAATTATTATTTTAAGGACTAATTAAAGGATATATGATAGGCGTATGATATAAACCTTGTAAAATACTGTTGAAAAAACACGAATTACCAAGGTTTTTTAGGGCAGCACGTACACGCTGGTTATGGATGTTTCTATCTCAATTCTACCTCCATCATGGTTCTTGAGCTTTGCCGGTGGCCCTTAAATCGCTAAGCCCACTGTTATATCCTTTAATCAGCCCTTAAAATAATGATTCAACACTTCACTAGATATAAATAAACATCAGCAGTAGATTTGAGGTTATGGACGATGTCTTGGTGCTTGCTCAACACAAATGAGAGCTGCTGGTTTTACGAAAAAGTCAATGCAGACTCGTGAGTGTGCGTCATGCTTCACCCATGAAAATGCAGCCAATAAATTTGCAAATGGCATAGAACATCGAAAACAAAGTCCCTAGATTCCTAAAAAATGTATAGCGTTGCCGGTATATAATCAAAGTTTGTACTATGCCGACATCCGATTGAGTTCCGAATATGTAAATAATCTTGAATCGTACTTTTTTATGTGTTATTTTATTTATTTATTTATTTTGTGCGCGATTATTAAATATATTGATTTTGAGAGCGAATATTGAAATATATTATTAATATATTATTGAATATATCCACGAATTCATGGAATAAATCCACGAATCCATTGTTTTGACGATTTTTTTATCTTAATAATAAGAGAGCTTCGATCTTTCCAAAAATTAAAATGTCAATCTTTAAATTAATTATAAAATCAATGATTTGTTTTGTTATTCGCAGCTCTCTCCATCTAAAAAGGTGTCGGACCACAACAATAGTTCCAAAACAATTGGACTCATTGAATGAAAATCCACAATTCTGCAACAATAATGACGCTCCAGATGATTTTGAAGAGGACAATTTTGAAGTATATTATGATGCACATATGATGGATGTAAGCGAAGATGAGGATGAAAATAAAGATGAGACCGCGAGCAGCGATGATGCAAATAGCGATAGCGAAAGTGAAAATTCCAACAATTCAGGCGAAGATACTGAAAATGAACATGAACGTTATACAGGAGACGGATCATATTTTAAGCTTAATAATTCAATTATTGGTATTAATGCACCATTACTGACAAAGCGACACATCCCTGCGAAAGATCATTTACTTGCGGTACTCGCGATGTCAGTACGACATAAATACACCTATGAAGCGACGTTAGATATTTTGCGGTGGATCAAAGCATCCCACGAATTTAGCGTTTTGCCAAATTCGAAAACATCCTTATGGAAGTTTTTGAGTCGTGATTATTCCATCGTTCAAAAATAATACTACTGCCAAATTTGCAGGGGATATTTAGGCAAAAAATCGAAGAAAACTGGAAAAGTTACGACGACTTGTTGTTGTGGTCGATGTGGTCCTGAAAAAGAAGAAAACAACTTGGGATATTTCTTGTATCTTAGTATAACTGCACAAATGAAGCAGCTATTTACCCAGCCAAACATTGTGCGGCTCTTGCAGTACAGGTTTTCGCGCAAAAAATCAAATGCTGACAATTTGGAAGATATTTATGACGGGGCAAAATACAAAGAGTTATTTTCACCTGGAAATTTTTTAGATCAGTGGTGGAATTTGTCGTTAACGTTAAATACTGACGGCTGGCAAATCACAAAATCCGGGAATTCAAGTTTATGGCCTCTCTATGTTGAAATCAATGAGCTACCGCCTCATGTACGCAAAAAACATCTGATGTTAGTCGGAGTTATCATCGAGGATCATCATCCAGTATTGAATAATTTTTTGCGCCCTTTTATAATTGAAATGCGTGAACTGTATCACATCGGGATCTCTTGGAGACCTAGTCCTGATACAGAAATTACGACCAAATTCATCGTCAGTATCGGTTGTTTCGACCTTCCAGCTCGAGCAGCGATTGTAAATATGCAGTTCAATGGATACTTTGGCTGCCTATTTTGCTATGATAAGGGTGAAAGCTTAGGTCCAGGGAAATCCGTTTACCCTGTTGATCAATGCTTTGGACCATTGCGAACTAATATTTCTTTGAAAGCTGATATGGAGCATGCTCACAAGACTCGAGAAACAAGTAATGAACTAAAAAGCATATCGGCGTTAGTAGGTTTGCCTAAGTTTGACATTCGTCAAGGAGTTGTTGTGGAATCCATGCACGGAGCTTTTTTAGGAGCAGCAAGACAACATACGAAAATTCTTTTCACAACTACTGGAGCTGCTTTTTATGTCGGAAAGCCGAAAGACTTGGAATTAATCGATCAATGCTTGTTGTCAATAAAACCACCGTCTCGCAGAGCTCGCACACCTCGATCCATCAAATTAATTCACAAATAGAAAGCCTCCGAATGGCGTAATTGGTTGACTTATGCACCAGTATGCTTAAAATTAGTTTTGGATATTAAATATGTGCGTCATTTCGCCCTTTTAGCTGAAGCTCTTCATTATTTGAATAGTGCTTCAATTACATCTTCCGAATTGAATCGGGCTCGAGAGTTAATAATTACATATGTAAATCAATTCCAGAAGTTTTTCGGTAAAGTCAGCATGTCTTCAAATATACACCTACTAACTCATCTTTCTGAAACTGTGGAGAACTGGGGCCCTATATGGGTACACTCTGCGTTCGTTTTTGAGTCTTGGAACAAAAAAATTGTAGATTGTGTAAGTAGCCCTAAAGGTCGACTGGAACAGATAGCAACTCGATTTTTGATGCGGAAGTTTATTGATGTTGAACTTTCCGACCCTGAAATATCATTGGAAACTAAGGAATATATTTATAAAATGTTAAAAATGACGTCAAATGATGAACGAGATTTAGGTATCACTTCGAAATTTGGCATAGGTAAAGCAATTTCACGACCTCTGACGCAAGATGAACTTGATGTTTTTATAGACGCAGGTTTCGAACTTAATGTCAAAAGCGTCATTACGTATAAAAGTTGTTCAGTCACTGGTGTTAATTACCAACGTGAAAAGAAGAACGATAAACGCAAATCTTGTAATTGTAACATCTATTATGCAAATTCATCATTTGGCTCTATACAATCGATTCTTGAGTTCAACACTAACGGCGTAATTAACCGCGCGATGATTATTAAAAAATTCACTCTTCTTGGATTCGCTTTCAATACGCAGTTCATACATTCCATTAGACAATTCAACTCAATGTACTTGATAACGGATCTAGATAATATTATGCCTGCTATTAAAATATCAAATCGAAATGGTACATTTCTAATAAAATTGAGTAATTGCTGGGAGACGGACTAATGCGCAATGTAGATCTATGTAACATATGTTCTTCTTGAAGATTATCGAGTATTGTTGTGTAAATGAATTTGAATTAATTTTTGACTCTCATGACACTGTTCGATTTCTTTTACTTTAGATAGAATGAACAATAGTTGCTCTAGAAGCATATATATATGCATTTATTAAGTCGAGTGTGCAAAATTAGATATTTTTTGATAAAGAACTGATATTTGATGGACAATACGACGGTAGTATAATGGAAAATATCAAGCTTAATAGCAAACTTGGTAAGATTATTCTCAAATGATTATCTAACAAATTAAATATACCTTTTGAGATGATTTCCGAGTGGTTTTTTTGAGATTTTTAGTAGAAAGTTATTTTTAGAGATGTTAAAAATACCAGTTGCTGTGTGAATGAATATATAAATAAATAAATAAATAAATAAATAAATAAATAAATGGATTGATAATCGAACAAATTTTCCAACCAAAATATAATTTCAAATACAATAAACACTTTTTATTGAGAATATATAAGTTATTAAAAACATGTTTCATCTGATTCAATGTCCGAAACATCGTCATTAGGCGGTTTCAGTTTACACCGTTCCAGCAGTTGATGGTTTATACCGTAAGAATCATTGGATGTTAGCCACATTATAACTTTCCCCATCACATCAATGGGAACGTCACCAAAAAATTTTTTTTGAGCTGTGTCTGCAGCCTTGAGTCTCAGACATCGATCATCTTCAAAAACAGTGCCTTCAACAACTTCCGAGGAGTCTGATTTTCTATTATTTGCCTTCACTTTGTTTTTCATCTCTAGGAGCTGAAGGGACAGATGAAGATTCTCGGCCAATAGTTGGGAATAATCGTTTTTTAGATCTAGAAATTATAATAAACATATTAATATGAAGTTATAAACTTGTCATTTTGGTACGCTGGAAAACAGAAAATTTTCATGTAAAGAAATATTCATTGCACAAACGAACCGATGTACACCTTGCCGATAGCTTGCAATGCTTCATTGACTTCCTGGCAATGTTATTCAAAGCGCTCCTGCATCAACAGCGAAATCATGTCCATTGCTTGAAATGCTAAAGCTTGCAATGCTTTCTTGTCTCCCTGGCGATGTTTTTCTGAGCACTCCTTCATCAACATCGTAATTCCGTCCATTTTTTCAAATTTGAAAATATTTTCTCTTTAAATTATTTTCACGCTTGGATGCCCTGCGCAAAATTATCGCGCAACGTATTTCATGAAGGACTGAGCGCACGACAAAGACGCGAACTAGGGGCCAGATCGAGTCTGCAATTTTTGAGACTGTATATTATTATTATTATATTGTCTCTATATCTATATATATTCGATTGCGCCGCCGCTGCATATATATTGAAATTTGAAAATATGTATATATACACTCCCATCGTGATGGTTAATTGGCTGGCTGATGCGGCGGGTATCACCCATTTGGCAATGGCCCTGTGCCTAAAACACCAATTTTAGGCACACGGCTAAAAATTGTTGATTTTTATTTTAAGGCTTTTGATAGTAATATAATATAAAACAAATTATACGTGTCACCGTTTAATCACCGTTAATATACAGTATTATTACCGTAAATTATCAAACCAAATACAACATGAATTTACGCAGAGCTTACCGTATATATAATAGTGATAATACGGTATTTTCACGGTAAAAAAAGTGACCAAAACGACTGTAGGTAGACAGTAGGTTTACAAAGTTTATACTGTGTTTATACCGTATTTATCTTTCAACAGTACGCATACCGAGTTTATACTGTATGTTCAAAATCACCAGGGCATGGTAATTATCATTTTTTTAAGGTGAAAAACCGTCGCTTAATTTTTGGTAAATTTTAATCTCAAGTTTTTAACTGTTGTGAATTTTTTTTATTAAAATATTCCATTTTTAGGTCTTTTAGTACTTTTAAAAAGAACTAAAATATATCTATCTATTTTCATTAAAAAAAAAATTGTTCCAACAAAAAAATATAGGTATATTATTGGTTTGAAAGTATATAACGTGTATGAGAAATGTTGTAAATTTTAAATTTGCCCCAAATAAACTCTGAAGCATAAAACCTATGGATTTTAAGGTCTTTTGTTTCAGAGAGGCTTTCGTAATAAATACGCCTAATATAGTTATTCTCGAGCATCATCTCGAAGCGATTGTCTTTTGTCTCATGAAAAAAAAAAAAAATAATAAATATACATAAATTGAATGAATCATTTATAATTGAATTGCATTAGAGGACATGAACAGCGGTAATATCCAGGAAAACGTGACCGAAGAGGAGGAAAGCATGGGAAACGGCGATGAAGGAAGGCTAGGATGGTTATCCAATTGAGAGACGGCGATGAGTGGCGAGTTGATGAGATGGATGGGAGATTTTTCTACGTCTTTAAATACTTACCAGGTTGGCAGAACGTTTTTTTTTACATTTAAAATTTTTTTATAATATTCGTAAATTAGTTGGATATTATGAAAATATTATAGGTATTTATATTTTTTAAAATAGGTGGCACGATTTTTTGGCTCCCCGTTAGACTTTTTTTAATGGAGGATCAGGACGAGGAGGATGTAGAAAACATCATGTATGGGGTAGAAGAGGACAATTGGTGGCACGATTTTTTGGCTCCCCGTTAGACTTTTTTTAATGGAGGATCAGGACGAGGAGGATGTAGAAAACATCATGTATGGGGTAGAAGAGGACAATGAAGAGGAAGAAGAAGTTCACTGTGAGCCACAAAAAAAAAATCCATTTTTATCCTCATAATTAATTATTTTTAATTTCAGGGAACGATGAACGCATG
>MVJL01006506.1:0-59825 GCA_002156465.1 Macrocentrus cingulum | reverse complement strand
TTATAATTATAAAAATACCCGAAACGAAACTTTGTGAAATTCTGCGTCAAATGGTGCAGATTTCATGTAATTTTTAGCAATTGCTGAGACGCGAACTCCGAACAAAGATTTGGGACTTTTTCATATACATATATAAATAAAAACATAAAAAAGAATGAAAAAATTCAATCAGATAAGCTAATTTATCGGATGAAAAAAATTGAATAATAGACATTCTTGTCTTGTACAAGTCCGGGAAAATTCCCGTAGTCCTATAGCATCACGCTGAGACTGCAGAAAATGTTATCAAAATATCTGATCTATACAACGTGTGCAATTTAAGTAGTAAATAAAAACCTAATGATATAACAGAGCTGCACAATTACTTCAAATATTGGCCGTGACATGAAAAACAACAAAAAAAAAAGACAAGCCACCCACGTCGACACGGTATTAATCTTAACGCCTCCATGTTTATCCGTCTTCAGTTTAATTTCCTCTCTATTTCCGGGCGCACATCAAGTCCAGTGACGTCCTTATATACTTTGTGCGCCTCGTGAAGACTTGCAGAAGCACACACAAAAGGAATTTTAAGGCTTTGCGATAGTTATCTAATAAAAATCGGTAGTAGAAAATTCCAAGCACAACACTTGAGACTGTATATACATAAAACACCCTGATGTGAATACGCTCGATAGTCATTCCAGATGTTTCCGAATGCATTTAGCATTGAATTGAACTAAAAAAATAAAAGTAACGAGAGAGTGAAAGAGGGTCAATTAAAGCAGTTGATGGACAAGTACACTACACTGACTAGAGCCGAGGACAGACGTGGATTATTCAGTGCGTTGATTTATCTTTAGTAATACAGTTCTGGTGCACGTACACGTGAAATCAATGTGCTTGGGACGAGACCGATTTGAGTGTATAGTACGTCGCGTGCTGTGAGAGTGAGGGAATGAAAACAAGCGACACACACTCTACAACATACCAAGCCTCGAGTGTTTTCACTTGTTTTTGAGCGCAACACGATCCACACACCACGCAACCAAATGCACTACGATGTACAATAACAGATGAAATTGTAGCGCAATTCGACAACGCAATATATATGGACACCATCGAGTAATAAATCTGAATTGCGTTAAATAGGGAAGAAAAGAAACGTACACGAGAGTTGGGTGAAATTTTTTTTTTTGCATCCATTACATGTCTGCGAGTGCTGCAACTAATCCTCTAGTCATACTGTGCGCAATTTTACTCTCAATTTTTTATTAATTTACAATATGTACATTGGAATAAATTTGCAACCCCCTAAGGATGTTTTTA
The DNA here is from genome assembly GCA_002156465.1 of Macrocentrus cingulum. Lineage (NCBI taxonomy): Eukaryota > Metazoa > Arthropoda > Insecta > Hymenoptera > Braconidae > Macrocentrus > Macrocentrus cingulum. The sequence goes on along the minus strand of MVJL01006506.1, from coordinate 58,517 downwards.
AAATCATTAAATAACTTTTAAACTCAAAATTCGTGGGAAATCATTATGAAAGATATTGTTTGAAGCTCTGCTTCGCTACAATATTTTTACTTTAGAATCTGAACACTAAAAAAAATTTGCAACCCCCTGGTATCGATTTAAAGACCCTCTAAGCCTCGAATTTATGAGAAATAATCATGTATTATTTAGTTAAAGGGTCTACTTAACGATGATATTTTTCTAAAAGTTACTTTAGGGTCTGAAAAACACCCAAAAAAATCAGCGACCCCCTAGTATCGTTTTAAAGGCCTTTCGACACCCTTTAAAACCCAAACTCATGGGATTTCTCGAGAAATAATTATGGAATACCCGGTTTAAAGCTCTAATTTTTTATGATATTTTTCTGAGAGTTACTTTAGGCTCCAAGAAACACCCAAAAAAATTAGCGACCCCCTAGCGTCATTTCAAAGACCGTCAGACACCCTCTACAACTCAAATTCGTGGAATTTAATGAAAAACAATTATGGAATATACTGTTTCAAGCTCTATTTTGCTATGATATTTTTCTAAAAGTTACTTTAGGGTCTACGAAACACCCAAAAAAATTTACAACCCTCTAACGTTGTTTTAAAGACGATTGGCCACCCTCTAAAACTCAAATTTATAAGAAACAATATAATAGAAAAAAAAAACCATGAATAAAATGAATTTTTATTTCGTGTTCTTTACCTTTTACTGTTATTATTACTGTTATTATTCCTTGAGCTTTGTCGGATGATACGACATTGCACTCTTTCGTATAACTCTATTTCACTCTTTATTATAGCCTATACTCTTATGACCAAGTGGATGTAAGTACAAATAGACTCTCGAGTAAGAGAGCTTCAGTGAAATAAATAAATAGAAATGCGGTCTAAAGAAAACACAACTTTAGATGGTTAATTAAATTGCTACTTAAAAAAAAAAGTTCTTCAATCAAAATATAGAATCTCATTACTTGAGAAAGAACTCAAGAATATTCTCTTATACTTCTGTAAATAAGAAAAATAAATATAACTTGATAAATACACAGATGTGTTTATGAATAACGGAAAAATACATAAATTAAAAAAAAAAAGTGTTTTTCAAAAAAAATAAGAATTAAAAATGTCTGTAAATAACTTGAATAACTAATAATACGATTAAAGTTCAATTATCGCAATTCAGTTTGAAAAATATTTTGTGTGATAGAACTTTGCACGTAGCAAAGTCACAAAGTCCTTATGAAAACATTAAATGGGTAAAACCAAATGACTTCATGATTGGGGGGTTATATACGCAGTGTTTAGATAACGAACGACAGGTGCTCGAATTAATTGATTGAAACAACACGGAATGTTAAATAAAAGTAAACAAACTGTGCTATCAAAAAGTCTGTGTCATTTCAATCATTATTAATTATTTACTGATGCCTATATATACAGTATTGAAAAAAAAATTTTATTTAAGCGTTGCGTAGACGTGTTTATAATAATGCAACAAAGAATAAATATATTTGCCAAGCCAATATCATATCAACAGACTCAACAAAGTATCAAAAAACACCAACATACAAGCGATAAATATATTATTAGCAATATGATACGGGAATTTCAATCTCTCACTTCCAAGAAACATCCTACCTCTATATATATAGCGTCAATGAAGTATGAAATCAATTTCTCAATAAAAATACACAATATATCTGTATAGGAAAATTGATAATAAGATACAAGGAGAAAAAAACCAATATTGAATATCATATTTCACATTAGATTTCATTTCACAATTTATTTTATTATTTTTTTATGAAAAAAAATTTTTTATATCAAAATTCGAGACATTTATATAGGTATAAACTGTTAGAAAAAATGTAAAATAAAAACTTTCAAAAATTTCACCAATTAAAAAAATTTTTATAATTGCAGAGAGTATTTCAATTTAATATTTTTCCATATTTTTAAAAGTCATTAAAATGTAATTATAATGTAAATTAAATCTTGAAAATTGTTTTCCCATTTCTATAGAAATTATATTGACTTATTAATTTGTTAAAAATTCTGATAAATCAATAAATGCTAAAAATATCAACAAAAAAAAAAAAACATTATAGAACATAATTTGTAATCAAGACATATAGAGGAATATTTTTGAGCAACATTTTTTTCCTATTTCCATTAGTTTTTCAGATATTAGCGTCTAGAAAATTTGATACGACATATTTCTTTAATTTCAAAGAATTTTTGTTTTACAATCATTTGATAATTTTTTTAAAAAATTGAAATCATACATTTCATTGGAAAAAAATTTATTTGGCGTCTATCGACAAAATTTACACGAGTACAGAGAGGAAGGAGGTAGCATCAAAAGTTGTAGAATTCTACGTGGAATGTGCGACCAAAATTTCAGAAATTACATTTGCCGAAAGGAACATTCGTCAACCGCATCACCTATATAACCGGAAGATCCGGTGCACTAGAGATGTTTTGTGTATATGAAAGAAAATACACAGAATACTATATATATGCATAATACACACGTTATGCAAGCTATAGCGTGTGTACACATGAGAACGAAGGGCGTATATGAATAAAATGGTAATGGGGAAGAAGACACAAGCTGTACAGGAGTTTGTCATGTTGGATGAAGTCACTCAATGCGACACGTGGATAGAACAACTTGATATTCATACAGTAATATTTGTTTTATTATCATAAATATTTATGAATCAGTGCAGCAAAAAATAAAAAATGTAATTCAAGTTTATGGGTTATTTTTACTCTGTGATGATGTGACATCAGAAGAAGAAGAAGAAGAAGAAGAGAGGAAGGTCAGTTAAAGATGAAGAATGATTCATCGTCAGCATCAGTACTTCATAAATATTCACAACTTTCCCACACGACTTTTGCACCACACATACGCATCACATGATAAATCAATTATTAATATTTATTTGTTTTCAAGGAATCATATTACTTTTTACTTCAAACGTTTTCTTAACTCATGAATCAGGCTCTCTCGCTAAATTACAGGGCTGACGTTGTGCAGAATATTGCTCTTTATTCATTACATGCATCATAAATTTAAACGTTTATGATCGAGCAGTCATTGCAATCCTGCGCGTGGCTTGTGACTACACACAGTTTATTAACTAGAACATATATACAATGCAGTATCTACTTCTTAAATGCTTACATAAGGTGAGAATGAGTAAAAAAAAAAAATTCATACTGCCGTTAAGTTACCGTAAAGTGGGCGAAAAAAAAAGTATTTTTTCAGTATTCAATAATAGAACAAAGATGCAAATGGAAATAACGGAATTTTTTATTAAACGTTATTAATGCAAAACTTTTTAAATTTTTGAAATATTAACGGAAAAAAACGGAATTTTATTCAGATAGTATTTTTCAATCGTTTAACAATCAAATGAAATAAAATAGATTTTTAATTTAAGAAAAAGGGCTGATTTTCCAAAAAAAATTCGTTGAATCTAAAACTTGAAAATTTCTTGAGTTATCAGAAAAAAATCTTGAATTTTAAAATTTCTGAAATATCTGTATGTATTGGATTCAGAAAGTTTTTTGTATTTGATTCAAAAGTTTTGTATCTTCAATTTTATTTATACAATAAAATACAATAGAAAATACTTCTTATTGTTGTGTATAGAATTTTATTTTTTGTCACACACTTCTTGAAATAATATTGAAGTTTTTTTTATATTTTATTATGTATTTTTTACTATTTTTTCAAGTTAATGGATGGCTATATAGATATATAGTTAACATGGCAACATTTATAAATGTGTTCGCTTAAGGCTAAAAGCTAAACACAAAAGATCACGAGTGCTCTTTTAGCCTTTGGGGTGTGAGACGAAAGAGAAACTACGAGAGTCCAAGGAGAATCTCTTGGCCTTATATATCCTAAAGCGAAAACACCGCTGTGTATTAAAGATATATATATTTATAAGGGAAACCCTCTCTCACGAATAAAAGATGACAGAATCGTACATATATGAGCAAACTTGTATTTCAGTAACAAACTTTGATGTAAAATATAAAACTGTCTTTTATAAATTCTACACCCTTCGACTATTTTTCCGAAAAATTCAAGAAAAAAATTTTTTTTCCAATTTTTAAATCCAACAACCATCAAGTATTATTTATATTTCATTAATTTTACCCTAACCATAACGCATTTCAAGACTTTCAGTTGAAATATAAAAATTTTTGAATTTTTTAAAAAACTTCCGATATAAAAAAATTTATATATGGATATATTTAATATATAAAAAATTTATTTCACATAAAAAGAAATAAATTATACGCTCCTTCAGTAAACTAATGACGCGATATATCAATTTTATAAAATAAACAAAGATAAATGGATTTATTGTATTTACAGTTTGTTTTATAAATGATATAATCAATCATCAGAGAAATATCTTCAAAGTTTTTATTGAATATTCAATTTATATAAAAACTGTTGCAATAATTTATGATGACGTATTATATTTCAATATTAAGAAAATTCTTTCTAACCTTTTCCGCATTTGTATTCTCTGTCAGTGAGGAATAAGATAGACGAGTTTATATGATGGGAGATAAAACTATTAAGTGCATCAAAGACACGACTGTAATTGAAATCACAAATTGTAATTTGTGAAATGCCAATGTCGACATAGCTCTTCATAAAGTGAGTGCAGATTGTAAATGTTGAAAGTTAGCACTCATATTATGCAATTCATGATTTTCAATTGTCAGTTCAATTGGTTTCAAAGTTGATTTAACGACTTTTCGTATATTAGTATAATAAAATTCTATTATCATCATTGAATTTTCTATTATACTTTAATTCACAATATATTATATATAACCTCAAATTAAAAATTCAATTTAATTAATCTGCAATTGCAGCTCTAATCATCATTTAAAATTTAACAAAATTGATAGTTTTTTATTAAGTATTGCATGAGAATGAATCTCTATAGAATATTTGCTTCATGAATCGTTTTAATTCATCATTCGTTCTCTGAGAATGATGAGAATCTACTTATTCAAGCACTTGTCGTGAATTCAACATAGTTGAAGTGATCTAGATAGATTCTTGGTATACTCGGTTTATTCACTTTAAACTTAGAAAAAAGTTTACCCGCGATTAATTAGATAATTTTATTGAAAACTAATATTTTTAATGAATTTCTTAATTAAAAATGAAAAAAAATATTACGTAAATGAAATAAAATATGTGCTTTTTATCCTACATATATCGTGAGTCAAAAAACAAAAAAGAATATCATCGAAAAATTGAAAACACTTTATATCTTAACAAGGATGCGAGTTAGATCAATTTTGTTAAGGACCTTTTTTATAGCTAATAAAATTTTTTAAATAAACGATCTCTTGAGAAAAATTTTTATCTTTAATAGTTTTGAAGATTTTCTGAATTAAAATTGCAAAAAAAAATTGCTTTACACGTTTTTAGCTTTAATCACGCGATATCTTGGATTTTTCTTGGATACATTTTTTTTTCGTAGTGTTTTTTAAGTCTATAAATTTGTTCGTTAAAGAGGAAGGAAGTTTACTGACATAGTAACTGAATTTAGAGGAAATAACTCGGTTAATAAATTTTTGAAACAATTAGTGGTCTAACATTGCCGGAAATTTCAACTATGTAGCTGGCTTGGAATATATAACTATATACCACAAGCCAAAGATGCCCTACAACATTTTACCGCGTTTGAATAGCAGCTGCATCGCAGCTTTGCCACATGAGAACGTGGTCATCATCCTCCGAATGTATTCCACATAGCACACGTTTTATTTTTCTTTTCTTTCAAGTCGACAGAATTACCGCTCGTAAAATGATTTCTTTTTTTTTTTTTTTCGATCATGAAAGTCATGTGTGATAAAAAATAGTTTTCAAAAACATATATTACATAAAAGGTCGTTATCCACGCGTGTGTGAACACCAATCGAGCAAGAAAAAAAATGGAAAAATAATAAAAAAAAAAACGAAAGAAATTCCTTTGCAAAAGAATTTCAGACCATTTTCATTTATTTTCACGAGGAGGAAGAACTGCAGAATGAGATTTTTAACGATGACATTTGTCGCTGCGTAAATTATATTCGCAGAGACAGAAAAATATCGTTATTACATTTAACGAAAAAAAAAAAAATGTTACAAGATATAAATTTTTTTTATAGGTCATTGAAATCTGTTTTTAAATATAAGAGTTTACATTTCAAGTATTGTTAATACATGAAATAAAAAATTCAATTAAATTTTAGAAACAAAATTTTTTTTCTCAATTTTCCTGATGAAATAAATTTTTTTTATTAAGTTCCTAATTTTGAAATAAAATTTTTTTAATTGAATTTAAGTAAAAAAACCAAAGTATTAAATAAAAATATCACCGACAAAATTGAATTATTTCATCGTTTCAAAAAGGTTAAAAAATTAAATTTTTATGATTGAGGATTTTTCACTAAGGTTTTTACGGACGTCAGGAAGGATATCTATAAAGTCCACGCGAGAAACTTGTGCGAAGCAAGTGAAATCCGAGATGTAGCACGGTCTTCCAAGCGCGCGGACTTTGTTCTATCAGAGTATAGAGGTGAAGCACACGAGGTGCTTAGCTGGCAGCGAGTGTGAAGCGACAAAAAAAGAACAGGCATAAAAAAAAACGTAAAAAAAAAAATAAAGTGCATAGTGTCGATCCTCGATAACCCAGCGGGTTTGCAGAGCTGAGACTCTGAAAAACCACGGTTAACGTGATTTTAGAGTAAAGCCCTCTCGCAACTTTTCGCTCTTATTCTTTTCATGTCCGTTGGGAGACAGCTCTCCACTCACGTTTACATTTTTACTCGTCGTGTCCAACTGATCGTCATGATTTTTTTTTTTTGCAATGTGTCACTCAAAATTTGAAAAAAATATCGTTCAATATTTTTATACCTGTTTTCATCTCAATCCATGTTAAAAATAATGTATAGAAAATTTGAAGAATATATAATATATCAAAATTGATATAATTAGATATTTGATATAATTAAATAATTTAAAAAGTTCGATTTTACTCCAAATCTGCAAAATATTGACATATATCTCAAAATAGGTATCGATTTTCAATACACTAATTTTTTAATTACCCCTCTGATACGGCAAACTCTGATGTGAGAAATCAAATTATTTTTAGTTGGATATTTCAGTCGATAATTTTTATGATTAATAAAAATAAAATCGAATCAGCAAATTTTAATAATAAAAAATAAAATAATTATCTTAAAAAAATAATGAAAAAAAAATTTTTTTCAATTACGAAAATACTCGAAAGTTTTTACTAGAATAAAAAATTCAATTATCATGCGATAAATCTATAATTTTTTATGATTAATATAAAAAAAATTAATTACTATCGACATTAATTTACTAAATAATTCGTCATCACACATATCTAAAGTGAACTATTAATGATCTGAATTCCTTTTGTGATCGGCTGCGCCTGTAAATCACATTTTGCTCTTACATTCCATTGTACACGAGATGAACCATAATAACCAAGCCCATCGATCAACCTCTCGCATATTTACCGATCTCATGACATATAATTACTGCTCATCAACCTGCTAAGCAAAAATTGAATCGAAAATTCCCCTGCGTCGCCTCAAAAAAAAAATCCTCATGAAAATTAACCGAAAAAAAAAAAGAAATAAACGTATTAATAATATTAAAATAATGAAAAAACCTCAAAACATTTGAAAACAAACAAAAAAATTACTCCCAATTGGGCAATTTGAATGATATGTGCCTCTCGGCCTGCGACACGCTGTGCGAAAATAAATTGGGCAAAAAAATTCGCGGCCCATAAAATGAAACAAAAATAAATAAAAAACTCACCAATGACACAAGAGATGACGAAAACCGCAGTTGCCCCCAATGCCCTCATCGTGTGGTGTGTACGATAAAGCGTTTATTTCACTTCCTCAATTCTACTCTCACTGTGATTGTTTTTTTTTCTCTGCTATATGCTGGAGCAATTGAACGGCTCACATTGCGTCTCCCAAACGCACCAACGACGCTGCCACCTTAATAAACTGCCATTAAGACTGGAAACGGCACTTTTCCACGGGCTCTGAAGTGAAAATATCCAAGTTAAGGATTATACAACAATTAATATGCATGGGAATGTATTTTATAAATTTTTTTATAATCGACATATGGCGTGAAAAAAAAATTGTCACGGACTTCCACTCTCAGAATGATATTTTTTTTCTTTTATCAAGGAAAAATGTCAATGAAGTTGGTGGTTAAATTTCGAGGTGAATGGCGCGGCGGATGGGTATGTGATTAAAGTAGATGTGTTGGAATTTTAACGTGTTGTTTATTTACGTTCGAAATGGGTCGAGATCCTTTCGTGTGAGTTCGCAATCAAGTCCCGTACATACACTTGTATCGCCAACGCCACGAAGGTATTTTTAGTTTGCAGGGCCCACGAGTGTGTTTATTTTCAACGCCCGCACGACGACGATGAACACACGGCAAAGGTGAGAGTAAGGTCGCAGAGAAAGTCTATATAGAACGCGGTACGGGCTCTAAAGCGAGGACGGAGAAACTCCTTTAAGAGTCATTTTCAACTTCTTTATATATTCATTCAATAAATTTATTTCTGTATCAGTAGTTGAAAAGTTTTCGCAAGTCAAGACCCGCGCGCGTAACATGACTGTCAATAAAACAAATTTGATTTTAATCTCAACTTTGCCGATCGTTTTTATACATATAACTTCTCGATATTTATATATGTCTTATGTTCAAGGAGATATAGAGATAGCATCAAAAATTATTTCTTCTGTCGGAAGATAACTCAAGTAGATATTAAAATTTAACAATTAATAATTTCTTTTTTTTTGCGATACTAAAACCGATAATGAAATTTTTATTTTATTATACCCCATCGATTATGTCGTTCAAGGTAGAAAATAATCAAACGTGTCAAGTCTTATCGTGTCATTATACCAAAAAAGGCTTTAATAATTTTTATTATATTTGAAAAATTGATTAAAAATAGAAATTTTGGTAAAAAAAAAAATTGCTGAAAAAAATTTTAATAACTATATCTTGTAATATTTTTGAGGGAAGGAAAAAAATTGTTTTTCATTAAATTTTTTTATGAGGTATATATACTCTTAGGAGATTTCACAGTTTTTGTAATTTTTTCTATTTTTCGGTGATAACTCGGTAAATAAAGGAGATATTAAAAAATATCATCAGAGCTAAATAATTAGGAATTTAATTATCTATAAAAAATATAGAATAACATTTTTTAGTATCTAGCTTCATTTTTAAGATATTTTTAAAAAATAAAAATTTATATAATTATTGGAAAATTTTTTCAAACATTTGTAATTATATTCAAAAATGTAGAATATAAATTTAGCTCATATTTTTAATATTAGTTTTAACTACAGCCTGCGGGAGCAGTCGAACTTTCTTCATATAATCTCTATGCTCGATAGAGTGCGCACAAAGAGTCCCAAATGAATTACGCAAACACAAAATTCCCGGCGGCATGAGCGCCATGCAAACTTTTAAGTATAGATATATCAAAGTATTAAGAAGCTACTTTGGCAACACAACTTCGAAAAATGTGTGAAATATATAGCCTACAATAATCCAGCTAGTAAAATCGCCGCAAAAACCAAGAATTTAATCGATTTTTTGGTTTATCATCGCGCGAATTAATAACACATTACGAACTGCGCCGTCCAGATTTTTGTATCAAGCGTTAAAACTTGCATTAATCCCATTATATATAAACATATTTTTTATATTCAATAAAAAAAAATGATAAAAACAAAATTTGACATTAGAAAACCAAAAACAAAGCAAATGATAATCAGTGTATCGTCATATATGGAAAAACTGGTCGGAGAATGTGCATGCAGATATTATTAAAACTATTTTATACGTGCACACGTCGATCAATAGACACATACGGACGATATATATTGATGGCGCCACAGTGGAACCAGACAAAAATAAAATGCCAGTGCCATGTAAATTAAGCTGTTCTTCAGGTAATTCCCACACACATTCTACAATAATGTCCACGACTATATTTTACTCGGAAATCACTGTAGATACTTAATATGGACATAGCTAGACAGTCAGAAAATTAAATATTTACCAAGCAATTCATGAAAGAAATGGTGCGAAATAATATTAGGCAAAGAATATATAAATATCCACCTCGAAAAAATTTTAAAAACATTTCATAAATTAAATGCATGTCTTTAAATATAATTATTTTAAAAAATTAAACCGCAATTTTACATAAATTTATATCATAAAAATATTTTTCATATATTTTTTTTTTCTGTCCAACCCTGAGCTGAATTAAAAACTAATTAATTAATCATTGAAAAAAAAATAATTCTAATTTAAGCGTTTGAGTTGAGTATTAAAATTTTAAATTAATTTGCTATAATTAATAATATTACAATTTTCTGAAGATACTTTTAAAAAATTTAATAATATTCACAGTAAAATTTCAATTCAATCAACAATACCATCAGACATTGCGGCTTTAATTTACGATGTTGATATTTAAATTTTATTCGAATCTAAATCAATCCCAATGCCATAAATAATCAGGCAGTTCATTAAACGACAAATATATTCTCTCGTGTTTTATTTTTATAATCTAATATTGAATGCGCAGGAAATAAATAATAGAGAAAAATTGTACTATTGGATTTGGATATAGGACATAAATTTTTTTAAAGAATCTAACGTATGTTTACTGCATCGTCTGATGCTCTCCGCCTGGTATAAATCGATAATGCGCACCGAACAAACTCGAAGAGTCTGAATGCCACGCGAAGGTCACATCAACTGCGGCGGAGAAAGCCGCAAGAAATTAGAGTTAATTCAGTGCACACGCTGTAGGAGTATGAGGCGTGGGGAATTTAAATATATACGAGAGTACTACGGTAGTTATAGATATATATATACCTATACGACCCAACGCGCCGATGAGCGGAGCGGAAATTCCGCGTTTGGAGCCGCCGCCGCCGCAGGGGCCGTCCGGAAGTAAAGACGATGCGTCGTGGGTTTCCGGAATTCCCCAGAGGCTATGTCAGCTCGAATAATGCAATATCATTTTCCGTAAACTTGCAAATTCCTCAAATATTATTGAGGTATAGAGCGTGGTTTCGTGTGTGACCACATAAAAGAATTATTGGCTGTTTCTACTGCTGTTCACCCTTTCCATTGAAAAACCATCTTATACGGCTAAAAATGTTACTATTTGCATTAAAAAAAAGTTTTTCTATGAAATTTTGCAAAGGGGACCCTCTTGGAAATATCGCAGTTTTCGTAATTTCTTCACGTTATTTGTGATATCTCGGCTAATAAGCGAAATAATGAAAAATGTTATTAAACGTAAATTATTCAGGGTTTAATTTTCTATAAAAAATATTCAATAAACTTTTTTTCTATCTCTCTCAGTTTTTGAGATATAAGTGATTTTTAAAAATTTTAATATTTCAAAATATCTCGAAAATAAAGTTAAATATCGAAAAAATGTATTCTATATTTTTTGTCGGAAATTAAATTTCACATCATTAAGCACTGATAATATTTTTCGTTATCTTACTTTATTACCGAGTTATCATAGAAAAATCAAAAAACAATTTAAATTTTTCTCAAATTCATGGCAAAAAAAAATTTTGTAATTTGCTGCTTAAATTGAGTTATACAACATTTTATAATTTTTTTTTTTTGTAAATATATGAAAAATAAAATCTTCTCAATTGATATTATGAAAAAGTACGTCTTTTTTATTATGATTAAATAATTGAGAATTGTTTGTACGAATATTCGTGCGTGCAGAGCACGTACATGTTGACCGGTTCACTCCCCACATTATCGACCAGTTTAATAATATACATTCAGCACCGAATCAGGAGCACTTTCTCGGAGTGTTCCTTTTCAAGGGCACGACGAAAAAAAACATCAAAAAAGGACAGATTGAAGCAGACGACGAGAGGCACACGCTGACATCATCACTCGCATTGTATTAGCTTTCGCAAGCATTTGTGCATAAGCACAAACAATATATATATGACAAAATAATATTTTACAAGAGCATATATACATATATACCAGCGACGAAAATAAATCAGCACAAGTGACCGAGATACATACGAAAAAAAAAACATCTGAATAAAAGTATGTCAAAGAAATAATCATATCGACTGAAATAAATTCAACTTGCAGCGCGAGATTTATGTCGGAAAAAACTCCTTTGAAATCACTTTCATAATTTTTTTTTCCCCAAGTTTTTTCACGATAACTCGGCTAATATGCAAAATAATAAAAAAAAAATCAATTCAACATAAATAATTAAGAATTAAATTTCCTACAAAAAATGTCAAATAAAATTTTAATTCTTATTTTCTAAAAAATCTCGAAAACAATGCGAAATATCGAAAAAATGTATTCTACATTTTTTATAGAGAATTTAATTTACTATCATTTAACTCTGATAACATTTTTCGTTATTTTCATTATTTACAGAGTTATAATGTAAAAAATATATATAGATAGTATTTGGTATTGGTGATGCGATTTGTTGGTAAAAAAAATTTCAAATAATTGATTTTTATTTTGACTGATGTTTTGCACTGGATATTTTCTAACCGAGATATTTCTCTTGCGGAAGTAAAGCGGAATTCCCTCTGGTAGCGCGTGCTCCTTCGCCAGGAATAACATTTCAGATGGAGCGATAAGTGAGTTTGCCTGAGATTCACACAGAGGTCGCACGCGTTGCAAGCGCTCTCTCACGTGTATTCGCGATATCTGCAAATACTTAACTCATCTGTGTGACCGGATTACCGAGAGGATATACGTCAAGTAGACATCTTGAATTTTATATTTTATATTTCCGTGAAACCTAAATAAAATTCTTTATACCCTGCGGCTTTTTTATATTCGCTTGCCAAGCCAACTGCGCGGAGGAGTCCGGGTATATTTGTGTTCACATAAGGCTTATGTAGACATCGATATGTATCGGCACAGGTTCGTTGACCATACGGTACCGATATCCGCTTCTCGGGATGGACAACGATATCCACTATTACATATACCTTTGGGTTATTCGACGAAATGTGAGACTCTCGCTCCACGCTCGATCACATTTGGGACCGCGCGCGAAATTGCCCACTGGTTTAAAAGAAAAAAATAACTTAAACTCGATATGGCTGCTTTGAGACCAGTTCCAATCTATTCGATATCCGATTAAAAATACTCGTTGTTCCAAAAATATCTGTAGATTTTTTTCAAGAGCAAAAAAAAAAAAAGAAAAAATTCTAAATAAGTAAAAATTGTTCATGAAAAAAATTTTTTTTCTCAAATTTCTTACTCGAAAAATTCATAACTACACTGTACAATTTTTTTTTTTTTTTATTTTGAAAAATCGAAAAAAATCAAATTTCAGTGATATAATTAAGTTCATAAAAAAAAACTAATAAAAAAATTTAATAATTACGGTTTTTTCTTGTATATAGCGTTTAAAAAATTACACAGCAAAAATATGAAAATTTTCTACTGTGATTTATGATGAAAAAAAAAAAAATATTTGATTTAAATTTTGGGCGGACATTTGTACAAGGATATTTTTTACGAGTTCTAGAATAATTTCTGCCACACCCTGAATTCGTTTAAAGTCGATAAAAAAATCGGCGAAAAGAATTATTAACCATTTGTAAAATTTTATAAAAAAGAGATTTGATGTATAGGTAATAATTATTCGATTGAAATATGATGTTCTCGAGAGTGCGGATGTTGTTGTTTTTTTTTTAATTGTTGAATTTAGTGGCCCTAAATTAAATGCATCCTGAAGCATGCAGCTGGTGAATCGACAGCCCACAGGCGCTAATTAGAAATTTAGATAGCCACTCACACGCGTTTCCCATGGGTACGGTCATCTAAATTCGATCCCTATATTCCAACCGCGCACGATTACAGATAGCTATACCAAGGCCAATGCTTGTTCCGACGAATTAGCGAATTAGTCCACAAGAGATATACACACGTGGCATATAATCCCACCAACTCAATTTTCTAGTCCACCATAATTTTTATAATAAACACAAATATGAGAAGAAGAAATCTTGCCGTTTTCATCACATTTAAAAAAAATAGTTTTTCGGTGATAACTCAATAAATAACAAAAACTGTTATTCGCATTTAATCATTGGGTTAAATTTTCTACAAAAAATGTGAACTCAAGTTTAGTTTTTTTTATCTCCAGTAGTTTTTTGGAAAATTTTCGATTAAAAAAAATTTGTATTTTTTAAAATAACTCGAAAATCAAGCTAAATATAAAAAAATGGCATTTGGCGGCCGAAATTGAAGTGGACTTCTATTAGATATCTCAGTGACATTTTTCATTATCTTGCATATTCACTGAGTTATCGAAATATTAATGCGATATATCCAAACCCCTGCACTTTTCAAGTTTCCCGAATTTTAATCCGATAAAAAATTGCGGAAATTTTTTTTCAATTATTTTTTCTATAACTTGTCTGTCTCGCGGAGCATGTAATTAATATTTTTTGTTTGGAAAAAAACTTTGTTAGGTCATGGTTGAATTGAGTTTTTATTAAAAAAAAATTTCCATTGAAACTTTTATATACTAACTGCAGCTTATAAAAGTATACGTAATTTATAGACTAGGCAATTTATCTAAAAAAAAAAATAGCTAATTACTCAATTTAAAAAATTAATAAATAAACAAAAAAAAATTTCCTCTGTAGATAATTCTATAATGGAGCAAAAAACAATTTTTTAATCAATAAAATAGATCTAATATCTCGGATATCGATCGTGGGTATAAAATTAATTTTATCCCCATGACTTGGACGATTAAAAAAAATATGACGCACACAGTAGTCAGTTGATCTGATGCTCGCACTCTCACTATCGACACGATGTCCGTGAAAAATTCGAATATGCTAATATAGTCGCTTGTAGTACATTATAGCTGACTGAAAACGATCAATCGATAATTCCCCCACGGCCCCCGATGCTTTAGTCATCGTGCTGCATCTCTGCCTGTTACGTTTGACGGAGGCCTTTGGCGTCGAAGCTTGAACGGGAGCACGTTAATTTCGCTGAGGCGAGAGTAAGCGAGGCGCCAGCCTGACCGATTTCACCTTCCTCTCGCCCCTATTTTATGTGTCGTCTGTTTGCCGCCTTGTATATACAGCCTGTACTGTCATCTACAACATTTACCCCTTCTGGCATTTTTCAACAAAAACTCTAATTTTTCCCGCCAGTTGTTTTTCATCATCAACAAAATTAATTACTCGTGAGGGAAAATTTTGTAAAAAAAAATTATGTTCCAATTTTTCAATCGAAAAAAACTTCAAATATCAAAGTTGGAAATTTTCTAGACCAGTTGAAGAATTCTAATCACGTTTTAACAACTAAAAAATTAAATATTTCCATTTCAACATTAATAAGAATAAGAAAATTAAAAATATCCTCCCAAGAAAAAATTAATCAAAACGTACGTCAGATTAAAATAATTCCTAAAAATGTAAATAACAAAAAAATTCCGATAACATTCAGTATTTACTTCAGAGAATACGTGGAATATTATTAGCAGTAAAAATAATTTTTCATGAAAAATAATAAGCGTCTATACAAGAGAAACATTCTGACGCATATGCATAAGGCAATAAAAATAAAACAATAAAAAAATTTCTTTTTCTCACAACAAAAAAATCATTGTTTTCCTTGAACAATAAGATAAACACAACTGTGTTTTCGTATTGTCACACATCAATCAAATCAACTGATATGACACTTGAAAAAAAAAATTGTGCAAAAAAATAAATGTCAAAGATATAGGTATATGTAGTATTAGAGGTATATAAATTGAAATTTAACGAAATGTCAACTGGGAAATGGCAAATATCTGCGGTCGACACATCATATGCGGTCAAAGAACAATATACATATCTATTCAGGAACAATAAACCGAGACATTGAACCCAATAGGTTTCGAAAAAATTTTCAATTGTCTCGACTACACATCCAGGGACACACACAACAGCCGCGAATGAGGTGAGGCAAACTCGTCGAGAATTCTAACCTATATACACACATGAAACGAGTCAATTCCCGATGTAAATTGCCCCGTCCGCACAATTACAACGCGAGCTGCGTTCATATAAAATGTCGATCAAGTGGTACTCGTGTGTACATTGAGTACACAACTCCATCACTCACGTCTGCATTTTATTCAAGTACAACAATTAAACACGAATAAAAGAGTACTCATCATCTGCATTCAATTTCAAACTGCATTTAGAAATCCATCAATAATTATACTAATCAAGACAATTTTTTATTCACAATATTTATCCAACAAATTGAAAAGTGAATTGATAAAAATCTGGAAATAAAATCAAAACCAAATTTTTTAATTCAATTCCGCTAGTATACTTAATATTTTACCGTCCAAGGAAAAAAATTAATAAATATAATTATTAAAAATACAAAAATTAATCCTAAAAAAAATTGAATCACAAAAAAAAGTCGACTGACTAACTGCATAAATCCTTATTTATCAGTATACCCTTGCAGGGTATACTGATAAATTAATAAGAACTTGGATTGAGTGTATGTCATAAACGAATGATGCTAAATATTATATAAAGCCGGCCGGTTGATGTATTATGTCGGAAAGTCAACGTCAAAAAAGTCAAACGATGCTTATCGCAGCGACGGATAAAGCCACACGACGAACCAAACCGCGCGCACGAGATTGCTTGACGCCGCGCGGCTATTTAACACCTCAAATTTACCACAAAACTTCAATTTTCTATTTGTTCAAAACCCTAAGAAAAATACCCAACTAAACAGCATTAATTGAAGCTAGAAAAAAATTGTTTACCTTCAAAAAAAAACCGTTTTAACTTGAAATGAATGAGAAAAAATTTTTTCCGAGAGTGAAAATACCGTGGAAAATTGTCAAACTTTTGTGACACGAGACACTAGGCAGTGTAGATATATGTATAAGCTCTCAATATACCCTTTGAGCGTTTTGGAAACGTAGCTGTCAGGTGCATATATCCGTTAGTCTGTCAAAGTGACAGGAGCACAGTTAGAGGATGGGCACTCGAATGCAAAGCACATTATCGGGCTGATTCATTGGAGCACAAACGTGCAATTGACACTATCATCTCGGTGATAAGGAGTGATAATAATAATTGCCACGGTGTATATATGGCGCGCGGGCAAATGAAGAGCAGTAACTCACGCACGAGAACTCGCGCGAAGGCACCACAAGAACCGACTGGTTGGTCGCGCGAGTCATCGGTGGTTTTATATACGAGCGACCGGTCTGGCTCTGTGTTTGCGCGGGGCGAGCAAAACACCGGCAGCAGCAGCAGCAGCAGCAGCGCGCCCAAGAACTAAAACTACTCGGTATTGCCGGTAAACATATACCTGATGCCGCTCTTATTATTGCTCACTCGCCTGTGTAGGCCCGGCGCGCTATTTACCACGTTGAATCATGTCGTCAAACAATTGCGCGTCTCTCAATATGCTACATATTTTCTGTGTGTGGTATACGCCGCGCCGCGCGATAATGTAATCGTGTACTATACGTCTCTTTTTGCGACTTTGGCCTGTCACGGAATTTCGTGTGACAACAATCGACGTTTTAGATAAGATGAAGTCTATAAACTGGTCTTTCAGATTTTAACAAATATTTTTTCTCCTTCATCGACAAAGATAGAAACTCCATCCTCTTTGATATGTATGTTTAACCTCTTGAAATTTAATTGTACTGTATCTCTAATTATATGATTCATGTGTTTGTATATATTCTGAGTGAAAAAAATTTTTTTCCCACCTATAAATTAAATAAATTGACGAAAAAAAAAATATTTTTTTTTACTAAAGTCATGCCGATTTGGTCTGAATATATTATTTTTTGTTTAAAGAAAAATTTAAAAAGTCAAAAAATTTGACAAATCATTTTTTAACCTTTAAATACATTTTAATTCAAATGGATTTTCATGTCTGGATTTTTTTTTTTTTTTTATTGGAATTCTCATGAAATTTTCACGATGATGGAAGTTTTTATTTTAATCTGATGGAGACCTCAATTAAGTGTACTAATAATCAATGGATGTGTTGTCGCAATTTTAGGTGGATTTAATTATACTGCATAATTTGAAAATTAAAATTTTTTCAATTCAATTGATTTGATATACTCATCTGACTATAGTGCGAAAAATATATTTAGAAAAAAATTGAGATTTTCATCCTTGCTAATATATCTTGATAAGGATGCAAGTTAGATAAATTTTGTCAAGGACCTTTTTTGTAGATAATAAAATTTTCTACAAAAAAGATCTCTTGAGAAAAACTTTTATCATCAATAGTTTCGACGATATGTTAATTCAAAAAAGCAAGATAATTTTTTATAGACGATTTTTTTATACTTCAGTCACTCAATATTTCATTATTTTTAGTAATTAATTTAGCAAGTTGAAAAAAAAAATTTTTTTAACCTTTTGTTTGTATGCTGAAGAAGATAGATATGCAACAAATATATGACTTGCAAAGTTAAAAATAAAGTTTAGATAATTTTATATTTTATTTCACTCATGACGCGCATAACATTTTAATATATTTTTTTTTCTTCATATATTCCTGAAATTACGTATTTTTTCAAGGTAAAATTTTTTTTTATCTGGTTTTGCATAAAAGATATTATGCAATAAAGTAAATATATAATTTGTGTAAAAAATCATTGTTAAGAATTTAACCTAAAAAATTTCTAATATCACGATATTATATTGTGTTTGAAATGTTTGTCGAGTCTTAAAAAAGGATCTTGGCAGAGGTTGTATATAAAGTATATTTTGCTGTCTGTATTGAAGGTGAATTATTTCCGATATATCGAGTGGGCGGTCGGTCGAGTGCAGGACATTCGATATATATTAGATGATCTCGACCCTGTCAAAAGCACCATCGGGTTTTACCGTTGAGATGAAAAATGCCCGGTAAATGTAGAGTCCAAAAAAAAATGAAGAGTGTGGGTGATGTCGAATGAAAACACTGTTTCTTTCTTTATGCATATATCCGCGAGTGATCAAGTCGACGAGCAAGATAGTCTGCAACAACAGCGCAGCAGAGAGTATGTGCTCATTGGACACACAAGTGCCGCCCACTTGAAAGCCGCGTTTTTTTTTTTTTTCATTTTCATATATGTTACTTATTGTCGATGACGTTTTTTTACATATATCGCGCACACATTAGGTACACTAAGATAGGCGCGTGCGAGAGAGAGCAGCGATATCATGATAATTCTGGCACGCGAGATCAATGGCTGTTCGCGAGTCAGGAATTCCACTGAGCAGATGATTTATCTGCTATTTGCCAAAGCGCGATAACGAGCAAAGGCTCTTGCTGCATTCCGCATATTTTTTTTTTTTTTTATTACATTACCTACTTTTTTAAGGAAATCTCGCGCATCGCAATATTCACGCTTTTATCTGCTTCCTGCTTGCGCGCGGACATAAAAAAATATATAATACTTAAAAATCACGATAAAGCCGCGTTGAGATTCTTAGAAAAACAAAAAAATCTTGATTTTAAAATTTTTTTTCAGACTTTTCAGTTGAAAAAAAAATTTTTTCAGATAGCAAAACTTCCGGGAATTGTTTTTTAACTATGTATACCATGCCATATTCTTTTTTAGAAAATTCTATTTATAAATAAAATGTGATTTTTCTTATAAAATATAAAATACATCATATGAAGTTATGAAATATTAAAAAATAAATTTTTATTCGCCTTTTATGATCGACAATTGAATTTCCTTTGACAGGAAAAATTTAAACAGTAGAGTTGAGAATGTATTCAAGTAGCAAAACTTCCTAGAATAGTTTTCTAAATCTATATATCGTGAAATATTTTCTTTTTAAAAAATTCCACTTTTAAATCAAGTTTGTTGTTATGTAGAGGAATGTGAAGCAAAATGAGGTATGTACTTGAAAAAAAGGGTTGAAAAAAAATTTTTTCTCTAATGAAATTGATTTTTTACTTTAACGTTTAAAAAAAAAATTTTTTTTTTTGTGAAAATTGCTTTTTTTCAAATATTTATTGAGTTTTTAATTTTTATGAGAATAATTTTGGATAGAATTAATTATTACTTTTACTGAATTGTCTGATTAAACATTAATTTTTTTAATTTTCACGTTTCAATAAATTAGAAACATTGCCGGGAGGTGATTGAGGCTAAAAAAAAAAAAATATTGAGTCACCCGAAATTTAAAATCTCATTTCGACGAAATGAAAAGGCATTTCATCAGTTGTGTATTAATCGACTGATACACTTCAATCTCGGGGAAAAAATTCATCAAACTCTGCACCACCTGTAGAGATTCTCAAAACTCAATTTTAAATTATTTACATATTTGGTTCAAAAAAAATTTTTTTTTTTTCAGTCAAAATGTTTTATAAACTTGTAAATTCGAAAGTTTACAGGAATGATTTTAATCAATGAAAGACTTTTCTGTTTTTATGATTAAAATTGATATTTTCTTAAAGAAAAAATAAATACTTTGCAAAATTTTTGATTTTTTTCGTAAGAACCGCCGTGATAGATAGAGATTACTCGAATTTTCAGACGAAATTTCCACGGATGGATAGATTGCAACAGTGTAGTTGAGTAGCTATTGGGCCGTTTTGATAGGCAACTGAGTATTGCTTTCGATTGGATGGAGGTAAAGGTGTAATTGTCGTTAACGAGCAAACGGCTAATAGGACTGCACTTGAAACGACACGGAATTCAAATGCCTGAACCACTCTACGAGTATACTCTCTTTGCTGCTATATACATCCGTATACATTGGCATCAGTCGAGTAGTATAGAGTTCGAGTTGGCCACGGTGGGTGTTACGACACGCAAAAAAAAGAAAAATCAAGTATATCTGTAAAAGGGCACGATCAGTAAGTACATTTGCATATACGTACTCTCGGCCTTTTGCCTTTTTCAGACGCGCGCGTCCTCTCTTGCGCATCAGTGCACCCTGAAAGCCAGCAATTCAACGTGCAATTAAATAAATGCGATCCGACTATGCTCCCGGGGAAAATAATTAATTTAACCTGTATAATTATTCTCAACCATGTTGCCTATTAGCATTGGACCAATTCTTTTAGCTCGAATGTCTCGAATTTATTTATTTCCAATGCAATAAAACGCTCTTCATGTCAAAATCTACTGTATCACTAATTCTAAAATTTATTATTTAACGATAACTCATTAAATAAGCAAAATATCGAAAAATATTACTCAAAGTAATTTATTTAGAATTAAATTTCCTACAAAAAATGTTAAATAAATTTTTTTTTTATCTCTCTTAGTTTTTGAGATATAGCAAATTTTTTGAAATTTATATTTTTCAAAATATCTCAAAAATACAGCGAAATTTCGAAAAAAATTATTTTATATTTTTTGTAGGAAATTAAATTCCCCATCATTTGATTCACGTAACATTTTTCATTATTTCGCTTAGTTAGAGAGTTATCGAGAGATTACAAAAAATATATTTTAGACACCCTCTTGGCAATACTAATGCGATATATCCAGCACCATAATTTTCAAGCGTACACTCGAAGCTCCACCTTGAGTTGCCACTTGTCTCGCAACGTTCATCCAAGTATACGCACTCGAAATCCGCGCTCCAAGTAGACGAGGCAGACCAAATGGAGAATCGTACACATGACAGTGCACAAACAGAGACAACTACACGACCGCAATGAAGCTTTCTTTCCTTATACAGTACAAACTTCCTCTCGCCTTGTCGCGCCTCATCAAAGAAATACTACAATGTGCAACCACGAACATTAATTAC
Source organism: Macrocentrus cingulum (assembly GCA_002156465.1). Classification (NCBI taxonomy): domain Eukaryota; kingdom Metazoa; phylum Arthropoda; class Insecta; order Hymenoptera; family Braconidae; genus Macrocentrus; species Macrocentrus cingulum. Next base: position 36,582 of record MVJL01006506.1, on the reverse strand, counting down.
CTTAAATAATCAGGCATATACGAATTCTGAGTGAAAAAAATTTTTTTTCCAACTGTGTCTTCATAATTAAATTATTTCCCGCCATTTTAAGACTTGGTAGATCTATTACGCTATGTTCATATATACCTGAAACTCATCATTTTCCAATTTTTCGCCTGAATTGTTTGATTTCTAAAGTCGATCCCAATGTAATTTCAGTGTTTGAAGATAAAGAGTTTGCTTTTCGTTCGTTATCGATAAGTTGTCTCTTAGATTTTTCCGATATACTTGAACAGCACGATAAAAAGAATAATATATGAAGTAATTTTCAGATAAAAATCCTCAAGAACTAAAAAAAAACTATTTAAAAAATTGATTAAAAAACATTTTTCAGTCTAACAAAAAATTTTAAATGTAATTTTAAATAAAAAAAAAAAATATTATACTCAAAGGTCTATTTATTCTCGTCTTAAGTTGAGATGGAATTATTTTAAAAAGGATTTTATGCATTTATAAGAGTTGAAATAATTTTTTTATCGATAAATTTTAGTTTTGAAAAATCGGTGCAGTTTGGAAATTAATTTAAGACAGTTAATTATTATTTGTATACGTGTAAGTATGTCACAGGATATATATTTTGTTTGAGGGGTGATTGTGTGTTAAGGAAAACGTATTCAAGTAAACGCCTATGGCATATATACATTTCAGCTCAAAACGCTTCTCGCGTGTTTCTGTCTTTCAGTGCTCAACGTCTGAAAACTAATATCTAGGAGGATGCCAGTGGAGCACGGTGTAGGTTTCCTTGTGGTCGGGTATAACTATTGAGCGACAACGCGCTCTGTGTGTCTCATTTCCTAGCACGACGTGCAACATATATATAAGGCGAGTATATATAATGGCAAATTCATATAAACCAGCTTAATATATAATTTGTAGAACATCAAGTCGGAAATGCAACTTTAGCAAATGTCACATTGACTTCTCTCTCGGAAAAGTATACGCGTTGCAAACTAAACTTATAATATGAAATGAGACATGAATGAAAACCCACACATTGTCACTAACAAGATTTAATTTTCAAGAAAAACAACGCAAGCAAAAAAAAAAATTTATCATTAATTTTGAACTTTTTTTTTCCAGCAGGTGGAATTAAATGTTTTTAATATTGCAAAAAAATGCAGAATCAAGTAAAAATGTCACTAGAACAGCAAGAATTGCAGGAATTCTTTGGAAAAAGTGACTCTGATTTTTTTTTGTCTTTCACTGTGTATACTACCCCCAAAGCTATATATGTCGTCTCTCTTTAAATTTCTCAGTGATTTTTTCCTAAACATTTCCGGAAATATTATGCCAAGTTTGACAAGAAAAAATGAAAAAAAAATTACTTTACAATAATTAAAAAATTTCAAAGAAAACGTTTTTTTTTTTTAAATGATTTAAACTAATTTTTTGCAAATATTATTTAAAAAAAAAAAAAAAAACGAATTTCGTTAGAAAAAAAAATTATTTTATCATACGAAAATTAAATTTGTATTGCAAAATTATCTTTTTATACAAGAAAATAATGTTTTTCATATTTTTTCACGAAGAAAAAACAATCTACTTTAAAAAGAATATTATTAATTTTTTCTACACCAATTTCAAAGAAAAAACAAACAAAAAGATTTTGAATATTAATTTTTATTTGCTTGAAATATATAAATAAGACTGATTTACCGAATTAATGAAAAATTTTAATTAAAAAATTGCTGGGAAAATTCTTTTATAAATTAATTTTTCCTGGTATAATTGAAGTTTTTAAATTTTTCGTTGTCAATCAAACGTATATATGCAGGCATAATATTGTGAAAAAGAGTTGTATTCAACCTTGCCTGTCAATTCAATTGACAAAATGATTTTGTTATTAAATACCGTGACGGATATGAGAAGGGAAAATGGAGTTTACAACTGCAAAGAAGTGAAAATTCTTTTTAAACAGTCAGTTAAGCTTCGCTAGACGTTGACAGCTATACCATAAATACTTCTTGGACGAAAGCTCTTACGACTTTGCTGTCTATACATCACTATATGTATATATATGTTTGAGTAAATAGAGCTTGCAAGTCAATGAGGTATATATATATTTAAAAAAAAAACCGCTGCATGCACCACACCTTTTTACATCAACTTTAAATATTTGTTTTTACCTGAAAAATATATATCTATATTTTTTTTATTTTCACTCAGACAAGTTTTTATAACGGGGCGAAGCATAAATAAGAAGCGCGCGATCCATGCAAGACCTTACTCTTATATTCCTCTTTGGTCTTTACATAAAACACATTACAGCGGATCTCGAGTGAAGCATGGAGTTGAGCAATTCAATTTTCAAACTAACCCTCTAAATCATGCCGATGTGTCTCACATAAAAGTCTGCTACAGACACTTTCACGATTTACCATTTTTCCTTTCATGTGTATGTTATTAGTATCCAAAGTTCTTAACTTGCAAGATTCAAGAGGCCATATATATATATTATAAATCCAAAGTACGTGTCAGCACACTTTAAAATTTTTTTTACACACACCATAATCGCGTCATTAAATGCTAAAAGACCGTATAATATTTTTTTCCCGTTAATTTCCTCTAATAACTCAGTAATTAAGCAAAATAGCTAAAAATGTTATACAAATTAAAAGATAGTAAATTTAATTTTGTACAAAAAATATCGAATAAATTTTCATCATATTTTGTTTAATTTTTTAAATATTTTGAAAAATATGAATTTTTGAAAAATCATATCTCAAAAATTAAGAGAGATAGAAAAAAATTTTATTTACATTTTTTATAGAAAATTTAATCCCCTATCATTTAACTTGAGTAATATTTTTTGTTATCTCGCATATTTACTGAGTTATCAATGAAAAACTTGAAAAAAACGACATTACGATATTCAAGGGGTTGAAAAAATGATTTTTTTTTTTACGTTTTTTTCTTATTCTTGAACATTGACAAAAAAATTTTAAATTCAATATTATAGTGAGAAATAAAAAAATATATTCTTGCAAATAAATCAAAATAATAATAAAAAAAAAACGTTGAATTATAGCGAGTTGTAATAAAGGTAAGGTTAATACAATCTAGTTCATAAATTCTGTTTTACCCAGTGGATATAATCCACTAGAAGAATATTCCTTTTGACTCTGTATGGGAAATGGTCGAGAAAAGAAAAGAAAAAAAAAAAGTAAAATCCTCTATACCATATACATAATCCAATATTTAATCCTGCTTTTGTTGTGATAAAACCCCCATTGAAAAAGCATATAAAAATATTATAAATTGTCGAAATCATTGGAATTTTATGCAAGAATTCATTTAAAAGCACCAAAAATACCATTAAATTCACTCACATAAAACATAACTATCTATACATAACTAAAGTAAATGGAGCAACTATATACACACGTGGAACACTTAATTTCGACGAAATTCACTATATAAAGCCTCGCAACTATACACTTATTCAACTAAAACCCAATTGTTTCTCTCAATGACGATGACTAAAGGAATTAAATGAATTCCGCGCACGGACGGTCTTTAATGCACAGAATATACAGTTAGACACAATAGAGAAGCAGTCGAATATATTCCTGAGATATCTTGGACACTTTCAAAAGATACTCCTCTAAGTGAAAATATATATATATATATAGATCGAGTGAGATTCACCTGGTACGAAAATTTACATATAAATTGCTTGCCTAAAATCGCGCACTCATATTTAATTTCCTAGCGTGTATATAGGCCCGCCAGCAGTAGGGACCTATATTACAGTGCACCATTGGTGCTCTGCCCTTTTCTATTCGTGCCTATAAGGTATTATATGCAAACACCCTCTCTTGTTCGCTCGCCCGCGTCGTTTAAATTCGTAAAACATATCTATATACTGGCGGTATCGCATTAAATCATGCTTTACGATCATTGCCGGAGGTCCCTCCACACAAAAATAATGGCTCATATTTTTTTGTTCTTCTTCTTTCACCAATAAACAAGTGCTCGCAATCGAAAAGTGTGTGTTGCATCATATGATGTTCCAATAACGATCAATTGGTTATAGCTAACCGACATTATTAAATGCTTCAATCGAAAATTTTTTTTTTCATTTAAACGTAATAAAATATCGTTTTGTACATCAATTGTAATGAAAATTAAGGCCGAAAAAATTAAAAAGCCACTTCATATCATATATTTTTTTTTGATGTTTTTTTTAAACATAAATATATCACGTGTCAACAATAAGAAAACGTGTGTGCACGAAAAATATAGGTGAAAAATATTTTAACGCCAGCGTAATTTGGATTTTATTTGAAAGTTTTTTTTTTAGGGTTATGCAAAAATTGGCAATATGCAAAATTTTTTCACTCACTGTCTACTTCTGGAGACGTCTGCAATGACCGAAAATCCAAGAAGTATACTGTCAGTTTTCGTGGGAAAGTCCGGTAAGCCCGAGCTTATCGATAATTGCACTGATATATCTGTGGCGCGTACTGATACGATAGCAAACGTAGAAAAATCAATACTGTCGACCACATCATCAGTTCTTTCTAGATTTTTGGAGAATGCAGATGTGTCAAGATGCACAGTGATTTAAAATTATTTTATATTACTATTTTTACAAATTTTAACACACCATTTGACACCTGTTAGAGAAATCTCATTTTATAAATCCTATCAAGAAATTATCGCTTTAATCCTTTGCAAAATCTTTTTAAAAAATTCAATCAAAATCTTTATGATAAAAGTACTATACTTAGTACATACTAAAAAAATCATAGAAATTATTAATTTCAATATGAATTTTTTGGGTTTAAAATATTATTATTACAGCAATCGATTTTTAAGGGTATTTTTATTTACTAAAATATTGAAAATTTTTTTTCTCGATAATTTATCTGTTTTTAAAAGCATTAAATTGAATTTATTTTTTAGGTCATACCAAAAAACCACCAACGCGTGGTAAAGTGATATAGATGGGCGGCAACACCACCACCACTAGTAAAATCAGGTTGTAAAAATTATTTTTTATTATTTTGGCATGAATATTTCTGGAATGTTTGCGTTGACTTGCAAAAAATATTTCACAAGTTATATGACGCACGTGCGCAGATGAGAGGCAAGAGGGCAAGTGGAAGTTGAGAAAAAGCGAGAACTTTGCGAGAGCACTCGCGCAAAAATCATTTCGTATATATATATATACATATCTGTACATATATGTGAGTAAAAAAGAGGTGTGGCTTTGTGTATTTTACATTTATATGATATGTCCACATACATTTCTGTATATCGCAGTTTACAAACAGTGTGAAACGTGAGAGCTGAACATTATTTCGAGATGCGTTAAAATAAAAAGTCGTCCATTTTTTTTATACACACGCCCTGTTCTTTTGCACAAATATAAAAATCCTACGTGTGATAATATTGAAAATAAAAACCGCAATTTATCCCCAATAAAAAAAACACGTATATAAGCAAATATAGTTCTTAAAATGGCGCATCCCCAAAAAAAAATAATAATCCTCTATAACATCGGAAAAAAAAATTTTTAACTCATAAAAAATACTTCTATGAAACTCAAATTAATAATATTACAGAGAAAAATTATTCTACCCTTTTAAATCTTTCCCTAAAAAACTTTTTAACACAAGCGAGAGCAAAAAAACACTAGTATAGTTTGAGCAACTGGAATATAAAAAAAACCGCAGGGAAAAAGTCTAGCCAACTCGACTAATTATATTCGAAACTATCAGACTGTAAAAAAAAAGACAAGAAGTCGAGTCAGAGTGTAGCGTACTTGGAGAGGTGAGTGAGACGCAGGCGATGGAGCACCTACCGTAGGACAAGGTAGAAAAAAAAGTGGAGAAAGAGACGCTTGAAAGTACAGTTGGCACAATACTGTGTATAGAGCGAGCAGTCAGCGAATGGGACAGTGCGCGGTACAATAAGTACGTCGGGCATATGAGGGTTGAGGTATATGCCATCAGTGTGTGGCACAGGCTGTTCGGTTTAAGTACGCGGCGGACTCTCGCGAGCCAAGCTGAGAAGTTTACCGCCTCGCGAACTTGCACAATTTCGACGTAATGAGGCAGCTCCGGTGTCTTCAATTAATAGCGCGCAGTGAGGCCGTCGCGTGACTTACTACCTCGGGCAGTTTACTGCGGTAAAACTGCTTCTAAATTAGTCTTACAGTCCGTCTCGAACTATTGTCGATACACGCTCAATTCTAGAGAGAAAGGTTTACGCTAATTACCCGCCTTTTAATCACTTCCGTGATCCCATGGCCCAAAAAAAAAAAAAAAACATAAAATAAATAGCAAACAAACAAATTAAATAATTCAATATAAATAAATTCAATGCCTTTAAAAAATAAATATAAAAATCCCATTTACAACGAAAATTAAAGTCAAGAAAAAAAATTTGATATTTTTTTTTTTTTTAATTTTTTAATGGTTTTTTTTTATTGTTGCCGATTTAATTGTTTGATCAAGTGATTAATTAATTATTTTACACAAAGTTCATAATCCGGCTATCAAACACAATTTGTGATACACTATAAGAAAACAGGAAATAAACTAAACGAGCTATATGAGGTATAAAGATTTTGTTTTATTCCTCAGTCCAGACACATACTCTCAGCCGCCTAAATACTCCCAAGAGGACTAAGCTATATATAGGGCGACGCGAGGTATATATAAGAGAGGAAGAGAAAAAAAATTGTTTTCCGGCAAAATTACGGCAGTGTAGTCGCTCTCCCCCTGGCTCATTTAGGCGAGAGCGAGATCGAAGTAGATGTCAGAGATAAAGCTGATAAATACAACGCGTATTTTCTCAGGCCTCCTGAGGATTCTTTATCGACGTCAAGGAGTTGCGAGATAACTGACAGAGTCTCGTTCTTTTCTTTTTTTTTTATCCCCCTTTTCCCGCGATTTTTCCTCGTTGGAGCGATCAAAATTATCGCCACTTACTGGCAACACAAAAAAAAAAAATTCGTACTGGCTATCAAACCACAAAAATGAGAAATAAATTGTTTAAATTTTTTATACAAATGTAAATATTTAAGAATTGTATATTTCTGGTATTTTTAATTTAAACATTTTTTCTAGATAAATTTAATAAAAGGATCCCTTGTAAATATATTTGATGATAAAATATTTGATTATTGAGCGCAAATGAGCGAAAACTCATAACGAAATATTATATAATTTAAGAATATTTGTAAAATCCAAATAAAAAAGTTTATTTGTTCAAGTAAAATATTTCAAATTTTATAACAAACATCAGTGATATTTTAAATTATTTTTAAAAATAATAAATATTAAATTGATTGTGATAGATCGTATGAGCAGTGAAAAAAACTTCTATGAAAAATTTACTTGCAATTTAAAATCAAAATATCTTCAAAACTACTAAATATAGAAATTTTTCTCAAGAGATCGTTTTTATAAAAAATTTCATTACCTTCAAAAAAGGTCCTCAGCAAAATTCGTCTAACTCGCATCATTATCAAGATATTAACAAGTAAAAAAAGGCTCAAATTTTCAAAGATACGTCCTTTTGGTTTTACACATAGAATATAACTTTTTTTTGATAATTTAAAAATCAATTGAAATGAAAAAAATTTTTTTGGGAATTTGGAATGATAATATTCAGCTGTTAGAAATCGTTTTGACCCTTTATCCCGGGAAATATGGGGTAAATTAAATTTATTCAAATTTTATCGAGTAGTAATAAAATTCTTCAAACGTAAAATAGCGATGATTTATCAATTATCTGTAATTTTAAATTGAATCTGCATTAAAGGATATCTGTAAACGATGATGAAAGAAAAATTTGGCTGACAGTAGTCAGATTTTACTACTTCTACTGCTGATACCTAACAATTCTTTGTGATATTTATTTTTCTCCTTTGCTTGGGCAAAAAAAAAAAAAGTAAAAATGAAGGAAAGAAAAAAAGAGATGGATAATAGTTTGAAGTTGGTGGCACACTCGACTTTCTCGTGAAGCTTTAGGAAAGTTCTCTCGTTGAATATCGGGTAATGAGTCGGATTAACAAGTCTGCCTCGAGGCAAACTTGAAGATTCAACTTGCTATTTTCAACGGAAGAACGATTCTATCGATTCTCAATCATCTATAGCGTCAATTTGTCTAGATATATAGTTTGCCGTCAATTTTTCGCATCTTATACCATAAAAACCCTACCTCGAAACCTCGAATCGAGCGCTAATCATCCCTAAGACATAAATATACGTCATTTGAGAGTAGAAAAAAATTTTGAAATATATAAATAATTAAGTAGACTGTGATAATAATATGTATTGACAGATTAAAACGATAAATTTCAAGTTTTGAAGTTTGAAAGTCTAAACTTACTAGTTTTGCAAACTAGTTCACTTGACTCACGACTCACGGAAATCATCTGCGTACCAACTGTGGCAGAAAATGATAAGAAATCTAGTTAGATTACTTCCGGCATGCGAAATATTATTATTTCTGAATTTCAATTTTCTTCCTACAATTTTAACGTTTTCCTACTCAATTTCAACTGCAAATATTTTTAGACAAAATAACAATCATATCTTGAAACTGACAAGATAACTGTGTATTATTCATATTTAAGATGAGTTTTAAAACGTATTCTTAAGATTTGAAAAGAAAAATTTTCAAATTGTTCATCAAGAGAATTTTATTTTTTTTTTATTTTTTGACGATAACTCGATAAATAAACGAAATAACGAAAAATATGATTTGAGTTAAGTTATTGAACATAAAATTTTGTACAAAAAATGTAAATGAAACTTTTATATATCTCTGTTAGTTTTTGAGATATTACGATTTTTTAAAAATTTCCATTTTTCAAAATATCTCGATAATAAAGCAGAATATCAAAAAAGTTTATTCTAAATTTTTTATCGGAAATAAAATTTTCAATAATTTGTTTCTTTTGATATTTTTCATTATTTCCCTTAGTTATTGAATTATTGATAAAAAATCACGAAAAAACGGTCAAATTTTAAAGAGAAACCACTAGGTCAATTAAAAAAAAAGAAAAAAATTATCTTCTCCATTAGATTTTCTAGAAAATTTATTGTCAAAACTCATTCAACGAAAAAATCAAAAATATCACTATTCTGGCTGACTTAAAATAGGGTTTTTCTACTTAAAAAACGTAAAACTAAGCATAATGACCTTTTTTTGAATCATTTCGGCATTTTATCGTGATTTTCCATCATCACTAACTAATAAAACAAAATAAAGCAAAGTAACATAAAGAAAAAATAAAAAAAAAATGAAAAAAAATCAAGATCAATAGCTACACGTTACAACCATTGAAAAATGTGGTATACTATTCAAAAAAAGTCAGAGCAACGACCATTCTTTGTTCTGATGTCGATATATAATGGATTCAATGGATCACCGCACTAAAAATATTTCAAAATAAAATCAAACAAAATTTTCCTTCGTAGCTTGGCAATATAAAAGAGCGAGGGCCACGAATAAAAGAAAAAAAAAAAAGAAAAAAAAACATTTGTAGAAACGTGAAATGAATACCCGGCAAAATGTAAGTCTAAGGGGCCGTAGATATATCCGTTATACGGTTGAAATTCGTGGAATTTTTTTTCCCCCCCATAAGTAGAAATCGCACCCATAAAAACAACCTATATTGGGAAGTTGGAAATGGAGAGCTCTCGATTTTAACATTCAGATAAAAAAAAAAAGCTCGAGTAAATGAGGCACATAAAGGACGGGTAAAAGCGTGTTGATATCAAAAAGATTTTTTTTTTATATTAAACTCTGGTTGGTAAGTTTTGAAAAGCTTTTTTACCCATAGATTCACATGCTTTCCCTTGCTTTCATCAATCAACTTCAATTCTCTCTATATAGATATACCTTTCTCTGATCTACTATTCAAGTTATTAGACCCGTGAGACCCCGTATTATATAGAAGAATCGCAACTTCTTATAGCTGTCATTAATCCCTTGTTAAGCAGGAAAAATATCAAAGAATCTATACACACACACAGTTTTCTGTCTTTACCTTGGAATTATTAAAAAAAAAAGAAAAATTTCAAAAGCTTTTCTCATCGTGAAACTTCATTATCACTATCGATTTTTCCTTAATCAAACGAATTTTTCATAAAATATAAGTAGTAAAAAAAATCATGTGAAATATTTAACCTAGAATTATTTTTAGTTTAGTTGATAAAAATATTATTTAGAAAAAAATCCAAGATTTCCAAACAACGAGTGAAAGGTCATTAAAATAAAATATGATGTGAAAAAAGGATTGAAAACTCACCCTGAGATGGCGGTGACTCGGGAGCATTGAGAACAGCATCTGAAACAAGAAATAGAGACGTTGTTATTAAAAATACAGCAGCAAACAAAATGAAATATGTCTTTTAAATTAGTAAGCACAAGTCATTCTTAATGGTGTATTACCACAAAGCTGATGTACCTACTTTGTGGTCTACGAATCACTAGTCTCAAATGGATTAGTGGTCAATTAGAGGTAGACTAAGCATGAATATCAACTGATATTGGCGGATTAAACCAAGATCTGTTTACATAATCACATTCAAATTAAACGCCAGTAATATCTACAAACAATATTTAAGCCGATCCACATAAACTAGATAACTATTTTACATAAATTTCAACACTTATAACAAACTTAATCAATTATCAACCACGAAAACCCGATAAAAACTCTAAAAACATTAAAAATTAAATATAAAAACTTGTGTAACTTTAATATGGGAACAAAAAAAAAATTTTCAATTAAAAAAAATCATTTTCTATAAATGATTTCAATAAATAAGCTATTAATTGTCAATTTTAATAAGATATTTCTCATTATATTTATTTTTATTTATGGAAAAATTTATATATCCAAAAAAAAGTAACGAAAAAAATTGTTTCTTTGATTTATAGACTGTAGTGTTAGAAGATCTTTAAATAACGAATTTTTTGAGTAGATAATTAATTGAAATTTCAAGTTTGATTTTGACTATATCGATATTTGTTCGTTTTGTATTGAAAATGTACTTGAACTTATATATAGATGAAAGTGCATTATCGAGAAAATATCACGTAAGATGCTCTCAGTAGAATTCCCTGAGAAGCATTCAACACGGCCTAAGGTCGAGCTTGACGTTGGAAGCACCTTGCTAGCAAATATCGAACATCCACATCTACAGTAGTTTGGACGGATTCCGGCACACCGTAAAAGTAAAAACTGATTGGATCTGAAACGTGAGAAGCGTGCACTATACATCTAGGCAACGAATTTTATATATGTCTAGTATATATGCTGTATATGTATATATATATCGAAGGGGTGAATACCAAGGAGAAAAGTGAGCACGCAGTGAGCGATTTCTCGACAAAGTTTGCTGAGGTATATCGTTTTTTCGTACTCTATGCCATTGTGAAGCCCATTTTTGCCATCTCATACATGATCTGGAAGAGTATAACGCAGATGTCAAGATATACTGTCAGAAAAAAATAAAAAAAAAAAAAATGAGAAAAAAAAGCTCTAGAAATAAAAATGGTATGTGCATCATTGCGTGACGTAAAATTTTGCATTGAACTCAAGAAACTGTGCATCGTGAGAGAGTGGTAGACACAAAATGGCCAAAGCCTCTTTTCTCAAACTCTATATATAACACTTGGGCGTTTAAACTTTTGTAGAAGAGAATCAAATTTAACTTTGCACAAATGTGATAAACTACTTTTGTTACGTTGTTGCAAAGGGATAACCTTGTTAAACCGTGAACACGAGAACGCCTTTACATTGGTTATACCTTGGGCTCACGCGACGCTCATATAATACACCCACACATACACACACAAGCTTTTGCATTGTATTATGTCCTATGAATCTAATGTATGTGTATATACCTAAAACAAAGACTTAATGTCAGATCGATCGATTGTATCTTGTCGTGACAAACACTAGGTCTAAACATCCAACACTTGGCTATGAAATTCTCATCAAATCATCATCAACGATGTTAATTATGTATATACTGTGAATACACATATTCCTAATTAGTTTATCTTGAATTAAAAATTATAATAATTAATTAAGATCAATGAAAAAGTAATTACTGGTCGTTAAACATCATGAATTTATCATCGTAATATAAACAAAATTAATTAAATTTGTTATAAAATGAATTTTTAATAAATATTGTACTTTTAACGTAAAATCTACTTATTTACAATTTTATACAGCTGAAATATTCGACAATAATAAAAAATATTCATTAAAAAATCATTTTTAAAGAATTTTTTGATCAATTTGAAGTTTTTAGTGTATTAAAAAAATGATTAATTCATTTTTACACAATTAAAATATGTAAAAAATTCATTTTGAAAATTTTTCTTGATATTTCTAGAATTTTTAATGTATTAAAAAAATTATTGCTTTATTTTTACGGGATTAAAATATGTAAAAAATTCATTATTAATCAATTTTTCATGAATTCTGAATTTCTATAGTGCATTTACCACGTGTTTACTTCTACTTTAATACAATCTAACGCTTAAAAGAAAATTTATCATCAAGAAATGCTCGATTTTGAATCATTCAAATGAATTGATAAAGTAATTCAATAATAAATTGCACTGAACACTAATTATATTGATCAATTCTTAACTTGTTTGTTTGTTTTTTCTCCTCAGAATATTAAACCAAAAAAGATATTTACAAAATCTCACTGAGAAATTTCATAAAACATTATTTTTTTGTCCACAGATGGAAATAATTGTATTAATGATGTTATACAGCACAATTCTACTGCTGTAGGGGGAAAAAAACCTAGGCTTTAATCAAGGTATTATAGCACAGATTTTTTTTGTCACTTTAATATTTTTCCCCCTATACATTCCTCATCTAAAAAGTGCTGTGATGTCCCACAGGATGAAATTATTTCCGCAATGATGATAAAGAGGGAGGTTTCAGTGGAGAGGAACGGATTTTTGCTGCTTTCTCATCAACACACGACAGCTGAAGAGGTATATACATATACACATATATATCTATGAAGCATATCCTCATGGGTTGTGTCCTTTTCTCATTAGCAACGCCACGTTTCCTGTCACATTTGCCCTTTTTCTTCCTGATTCTTTTCGTATACTCTACCCAGTAGAATTGGATGTCTCACTATAACTCGCACACTTTCATCTTGACACAAATGCCTGACTCTCACTCACTCAGTCGTTGCTCATGTTTTCTTTTCATTAGCAGATAGCCATCGTTTCTCTTTTTCCACACGACTTTCCGAATTTTTCCAAGCGCACAGTCACCTGAATATCTATTTATTTTGATTCATCAAAGAGGAGAAAAAAAAATACAAGTGCAAGCAAAAATGAATAATAAAACAAGCAAGAATATTGCGGTTAAAAAAATGGATGCTGTTGAATTGCTCGAATACATCATCATGTTAGATTAGTTGGTGAGAATAAATTATTTTATGCATACCGTATGCTAGCTTGGCTGCAAGATTGAGCTTGCATTCATGACGTGTTGTAAACACATAAGGACGAGGTTCTCCAGGGCACCATGGTACTGCCGGTCCACAAACACATTTACCAGCACTCTCGGAACTTCCAATCTCACTCGATGTACCGTCTCCAATCAGGTTACATCCTGATCCAGACATTTTTGGTCCTTGTGGACAATGTCGTCGCCATCGTCCCGGAATTTCTGAAAAATATTTAAATTATAATCAATCAAATAATTTTTTTTTTAACAATACTAATAAACTAATGTTTTTTTAAGAATTGTAAATTTATCGAAGGAATAGTCCAAATTTACATTTCTGACAAAATAACGATTATTTAAACACAAAATTTGGATTTTTCACGGAAATTTTCGTGAAAAATTCATTTAAAAAATAAAAATAATTATCAAAAATTTTATTTTTTTCGATTAATATCTGAGAAATATATTTGAGAGGGTTGTGTTAAAATTTCAGAACGATCAGTTGAACCATTTTTTTTCGAAATTATGGTCACCGAGTTTGAAAATATACCATTCAAAAATTGAAATATGTTCAAAAAATGTGAAAAAAATTATTTTTAAAAATTCCAACTAAATATTATAACTCCCTTAACTCTAAAAAATAATTTATTTTCAATTAAATAAATTTAATGCACAGAATTGTCACTCAAATTTGGTATTTTCAGAATAGATCTAATATATTTATCAAAATGTCATATTCATAAATTCATAATATTAATTTTGATTAATAATGCAAATATACTGTTGAATATTAAAAAATATGAAAATCTGATAAGAAATAAATTTAGAAATAATTTCGATAGAAAAATCAAATATATTTAAAAAGTGATAGGTTTTCAAGACATTTCACTGAAGAAGTTTTTATTAAACTTTAAATGATAATTTTGCAAGAAATAAAATCCAATTACAATTTTATTCATGTAACAGTATATACTTATGAGAGATAAGAAAATGCAGTTATGTTCAATGAGATTTAAAAGTTTTCTCTCATGACCTTCAAACCCAAAACTTTCAAGTATAAGAAGTTTTCATAAAATATCACCAATTTTAAAAATATAAGAACAAAAAAAATATAGACAACAAACTCGTGCACTTTGGCCGGACATAAAAAAATTAGATGCAATAACTATATATTGTGATTAAAAGCCATTTACATTTCCCGCTCATTCTCTTTAATGATCTAATTGCTTTTTTTTCATCCCTATTATTTTTTCTCTCTCGAGCAGTCGAGTGTATCAGGCTTATATATATATGTAGTAATTCATAACCATTGAGAATATGCAACTTCTGGTGGTGGGTCAAGTGGTGCTAGTAAAATGTAAATGTCTGATAGAGGTATATAGTATTTTTCTTATATCGTAAATCGATATATAACCGTTATGCAGCTTGCCATATTTTCTTTACCATCGAACTCTGATTGCCTATATTTTCTTATAGCCTCGTTAGAGAATTACTCGTATGACCCAACTTTGGTTTCGTGTTACAGATTTGTAGAACCATAATTTCACATGTATTTTACACGGCTAACAAAGCATAAGCACTCAAAACTCATTGAAAAAACATGATATCAACAAAATAGAACAAAATAACTTTATGTAAATTGATAAAAACACTAAAATATGACATCAACATGTAAAATCGTAAATTATCATAGAAAAAAAAAGTTTTTTGAATAAAAAAAAACGAAAAAACAAAATGATTAATGAGAATTTAAATTTTGACCTAAATTACAGTTAAAATCTAAATTTTATTTTTGAAATTTAATAATAAATATTTTTAAATTTAATTTCTCCTTTAAAAAATTGAAATAAATTTTTTTAGCATTATATACAATAGAGAATAAATGGTAGATTAACAATAAAATAGAGAATGTGCATATACATAAAAAAAAAAATTGGTTTTACAAAACGAAAAAAATTGCCCACGTTTCAAAACATGTTATTCAAAATTCCGTGTGCGTAACTATCATGCAAATTTCTCATCTACACCATTTGTATAACGACAAGCGAAAAAAAAAAAAATGTAAATTTTAAATTACTCTGTCCCCGTAAACTGAGTTATGAAAAGTAATTGACTGCAGAGAGTGGGAGCAAATGAACTTAGAAAATTTTTAACTGACCAGAAAAAAAAAAGATAATGCGCGCTTTTAGAAGAAAAATCACTGGACAACTTTTACGAAGCATTGACAAATTCAACTCTGGATACATAATTGTATAGAAAAATAATATCGACAAAAAGAATCCTAAACCGTTTGATTTTTAATTAATAAATAAATGATAAAACTAGTAAATAAAATTTTTTGTGATTCTATTAAATTTCAAAATATTCGTTCAAAAAAAAACATCCTACAATATATCCTGTCAAATTTCTGCACGTTCAATAAACACTAAATATCCCCATTATTACTTGAAGCCGAACAAAAATAATTGTACATATGTTATCGGATCCTATATGTGGTTTCACCATTGAATTTAATTTTGAAACAAAATCCGACATAATCTTCATGTATCGAATAACCCATTATTTAAATTAAAATAAAATATATCGCGTGTTATTACCTTAAAAAAAAAATTCCATCGTCATTTGATTTTTACATATCCAATTAAAAATAAAACTATCAATTTCAATCAATGATAACAAAAAAAAATCATATTGTACCACATAAAAAAAAATACAAATCCAATAAAATCTACAAAAAATATTATGATTTAAAATCCGGGAAAAACTTGAAATATATAACTAAAGATAAGACGTGAGCATCTGTCGTCTCTTGAAATTTATAGAATCGAGACTTTGAATACTTCCAATGCTATACAAAAATGCATACACACGTGACAAATATTGTCCATATAAAATATGAAAAAGTATTATATAAAAATATAAGATATAAAAATTCAAGCTACTAGTCGCACGGTTAGCATTATTGGACTTTTCAAATCGTTCGTTCATTGAGATTTGTAACCAACCACCGTAAAACTCAAGCTTATATAACGCGCGTCTCTTTTCTATCTCTCTCTCTCTTCGTTTTTTTCGGTCACAATATCCCTCTCAGCTGTAAAAGCATTTTCTTAAATTGTTCCAATTTCCATTTTCCACAATTCCCACAAGCTCGTCCCCCCACTCCCCAACAGCCTGCCGAAATTTCTCCTTATACCATTATATCCATCCCATTTCTTATACTTTCCATATCTATCAAAATAATATTCATCACCATCTAAATCATTCTGTTCATCTACATAACTTGAGATGATACAAGTTGGATAGAACTTTTTTTTTAATCAACAGCATTAAGCTGACATTTGAGTAAGTAATTTTATTATTCATGAAGTTGAACTCAAATTATTTTGGTCTTTAGGTCGTTTCAGAAGCTCAGAAACTTTATATCCACCTTTAAGAGAGACATCTAACATGTGGGTTCACTTACTAAGAGAACGTAAAAAAAAAAAAAAATTTATTCAATGTTCCAATAACTCTGAACATAATCTAGACAGCGAAAAATCTTATCAGAGTCAAAAAATAATAAATACAATTCTCTAAAAAAATTTCTCGACTTCTGGGACGTTCCAACGGATGTAGAACTGCATTACTACATAATAAAAAAACAAAAAAAGTTAAAAAACAAAAGTCACGAAAATGCGAGGCCGTCGGAACATATTAAAACTCTTAAATAAATCTTAAATTTCTTACAGTATGAAAATAAACCATGAATTGTACTTTTTTGCTATGGATCTGACAAATACTTGAAATATAAAAATGACTGAAGATGGCCTCGAGTAAGGTGCAGAATAGTATTATAACGAGTCGATTGAGATTGCGATTGAGTCTCGAATACTATATCTGTAATAGCGTTTGAAGATTCGCGTGGATTTAAGGACTTCCTCAGAGGCATTCTACTCTGCACGCTGCGTCATCCAATTTCGATAACGATCACTTATCAGCTACAGTTTCTACCCTTTTATTCATATTTAGTATTTTTTTCCACCTATTATTAGCCTGCTCGATTTCTTTAATACGGTTATAGTAGCTCTGATGCTTTGAACCTTTCAAAAATGACTTTTTAGACCTTTTTTGTATTAGATTTTGATAGAAGATATTCAACACACGTTGAATATATAATTCGAGACTCCGTTGCAACTATTTATCCCTTGACATGATTTGATCTCTTAAAATTTTCTGGATTTCTTGTAAGGAATAAAATTTTCCATCATTTTACTCAAGATTTTTCGTTATCTCACTTATTGACAGAGTTATCGAAACATTAACAAAAGAAAAATATATATTATACACCTCTTGCGGACATTATTGACGTGAGATATATACTTTTCAACGTATCTGATAAGATTTTTCACAGTTTACCTATACGTTAAGTTACTCTGTTCACAATCTATCAAGAATATATACTCAAACGCCCTGACTTGGTTTCTTATCATCTACCAACCCCCGGTTCACGTTGACAGCGTGAAAAAAAAACATGCTGACATGCTTAACCCAAGACAGATTGATGGGCAAAAAATGTTCAATCACATTCCCTAGACACTATAAGACAGCTGATAAACCAAAATGATATTAAAAAATATATATTCGACAAAAATGATAATACTTTGTTTTTGAAAAATTGTAAAAGCTTTTTCAAATGTAGCATGAGAATTTTTGGATATAAGCAGCTTAAATATTATTTTCCCTAAAAGACAAAATGACAGGAACGTGGTATACACACCCCTCTTGGCAAATTTTGGCAACGTACTTCACATATTACTTGAATATGTAAATATATACCAAGGGCTAAACTAATTTCTTCACCTTCTGCGTCAGCCATATTCTATGAATACAGAGTAGCTTTTCACGCTTATATACATTAAGTGAAACGAAAGAAAAAAAATTTGTAATGTATACGATATAATAGTTATATGCAATAAATATATGATAAAAAAAAAAATATCTACATTGAATGACACGAAAATGCTTTTTCAGTTGAAATAAAAACATCAAAGTTCATGTTCATCAACGATATCCGATTTACATGAAAGTTGCGTTATTTCCGGACGAGTGCAGTGCGTGAATATTGTCGAACGAAACAGTCAGGTCAATTAATATCCAGTCTACTGCAACTGTCAGATACGAGAGCCAGCAAAAAATACTTGTCGACTGTAAATAAATCGGGGACACTCAACGGCAGAGAATAAAAAAATATATAACTAATAAAAATCGAGGACGAGATTACGTAGAAACCGTACAATTTTTTAGATTTTTTTTTTTGTTTTATCGAAAATTGCGCTTGATTGAATAAATAAATATTTAATAAATATGAGACTTACTGGAACACGTCCCTTCATCCAATTCATCCAACGGACGGAGGTTTTTAATGACGCATTGTAACCCCACCGCACAACGTCCGGAGAAGCCAAAGAGACCTCCGCAAGGCTCACCCTCAACTCGAGCACAAACTTTGCAGCATCTGAAATAGAAAAAGATAACAATTTCTTTAGTATATCGATTAAAAAAGTATAAATAAATCTCAAAACATTTACAATTGTAAGTGGTTTAAAAATAAAAGAAATTTTAATTATAGAATTTCAAACATTCATAAGAATAATTTTTTGTATTTCACATCACGTCAGTAATTTTATAAAGGCCTATTGTAATTTTTTTTCCACAAATCAATATTGGAAAAAAATTTTTATAAATCACACCTACCTACGGAAACAACAAGAAAATGTTTTTTCAGTCGTTTTTAGTCAAAATATAAAAGAACAAATTTTTTAAATACGTTGAACATAAAATAAAATAAATTTCGAGCCATTTACGATGATAAAACAATATTTTACATTTTTTGAAAAAAAAAAAAAAAAAAATTTACCATAATTTTCAACACTTGTAGAAATAATTTTTTTATACGTATTAAATCATGTCACTAATACTGTAAGGGTTTATAGTAAAAATTTTTCAAAATTCAGTATAGTTTTCATTTTTTTCAAAATCACAACCCAGAAAAAAACACGAAAAAATTTTTTTAAAACTTTACATCATTTTTTATAATATATAAAAATTATTTTTATAGAATTAAGATTTATATCAAAAATACCACATGATTTGCATTAAGAAAAAATCATTGAAAATGTCAATATATGAAATAAAAATTTTTAGAGGATGTAAAGAAATGACTATACAGAACTCAAAAAAATACAGAATCAGCACAAAAGATGGCAGAACCTGTGAAGCAACGAAAAAAAAAAACTAAAACCATATTTTTTTCGAGCTTGAAATATAATTATTTGTCACCAACTGGCTGCATATTTTCCCAGCTTTAATAAGCACACGGTTATTTCACTAGACATTTTCTGACCCAGTGACTTTTACGCCTAATGGAAACTCCCCAAGCCAGAGAGGAGTCAGTACAAAGGGTAAGCTCGCATAACTAAAACCCCACACGGCTTTTCATTCCTGAAAAAAAAAAAAATTCAAATAGAAAGAAAAAAACCAAGCAAACTGGATGTATTATCCCACCTGGGCCTCAAATAAAATTATTCCAGCCATAAAATCAGTATAAGCATAAAGTATAGTCTATCGTGCACAGAGTGAAGAAAAAACGAAGAAAAAAAAAACGTACTTGCACGGATCCCAAGTGAGACCACCAGGACAATCTTCCTCGGTGAGAATGTCACATTCTAGTGGTGAACAGACGCAGGAAAGTGCTCTCGCCACAGCGAGGGAGAGAACGATAATACCACCAAATAATATAAGCGGAGCTTTCTTCATCTTTCACACTTATTTCCGGGCTTTTCTATCGCGTGCCTCGCCCCGTACGACGAATGCGACGGTTGGATAAACTTGACAAAATCGTTGATTCACATTGCCAGAAAAATTGAAAAACAAATATATATTTCAAGTAGACTATCAATAATCTAAACGAATCCAAGTCATTTCACTGTTAAAATAAAACCACAAAAACAATATTGAATAATAATTTTATCCACGCACCAAAATACCAAAATTATATCAGTTTATTACGCTTAATAAATATACTCTAACGTATTAGCCGACATACGTGTTCTACCAACGAACTTGGCCGTCAGCGTCAGGTCGTGGCTGGAAATCACGTTTAACCCCTCTATGACGTGAATAACGATGAGATTATCGCGACTCGTATCCGCAGTGTGGTGTTGCCTCGTTCGATAAACCACGACGTGATATACAGATTCTCCTTGGCGTCCTTTATATGTTCGATATGCAATATATAATCACTGAACACACATGACGCAAGCACAAATGCTCGATCTATTAATTTTACCTCGCAAAAAATTTTATTTAAGTGTAAGATAAAATTGTGTTTTTAATTCAACTTATTTTGTGAATGACACGTCTGTTTTCGTACAATATGCTGGGTTTGTTGTTCGAAATACACGAGCAAAATGTATCGGGACATCAAGGACGTAAACTCAGCGCCAAGCAGGGTGAACGCGCACTGACGCTAAAACGACGCGCGCGAACCCAGGTAACCCGACACGTTTTCAGAGCGTCGGCGCCGTGTTCTTTCCCATCACTCGGCCGCTTTCACCGACAATTTTCTTCTTCGTTGACGTTGAAAGCATTCGCTACCGTTTAACGATGTCCTCCCCCCTTCTCCTATCTACATGTAGAACATTGATATTTTGTTGACGCTTTAATATAGGTGTGTCGAAAGCTCGCACCCCCGCGCGAGCTTTGTGCAAGTTGATCGTGATGTTGAGATCTATCGGAAATTTTTTTTTGTGCTATTTGTTGAATGATTCTTCACTCGATTTTCATGGACAGACTTTTTATGACTTTTTCAAACTACATTCATGTGTATATACTCGATAGATATAACTATATTTTGCGATAATTTGTTTAGTTAGCGAAATGTTGATTTAAAATTTTCATGAAATTTGAGAATATGGAAGTATTTTAATTTAGTAATTGTGAATTTGGTGGAAAAGTGTTGTAGAAATACATTTGTAATTCATTGGAATCTACTTTCAATATACAGTCCTGTGCAGTCCTGTGTAAACAGAGTGGAATAACGCAAAACCGTCGATTTGCATCAATGCAAAATATTTCGCTAGATATAATTTTATTGACACAATAAACGATGGAATTTCAAATTTTATATTAGTATTGAATACTAGCATGTTTACGCCCGTTTCGCTAGGCGAGCTATTTATTTTTTAAAGTTTTTAAGTATGTAGTTAATAATTCAAAGCGACATAAGGGGGTTGCTGATTTTTTTTAGCGTTTTTTAGACTCTCAAGTAGCTATGAGGAAAATATTATCACGGGTCAAAGCATTTACCACTACAGTACATGAGTATTTCCCATAAATTTCAGATTTGGGGTTTGCAATAGTCTTATAAATGACGCCAAGGAGTTGCCGATTTTTTTAGGGGCTCTTTAGACTTTTATGCAACTATGAAAAAAATTTCATCATTAAGCAAAACGTGTACCAATGTATTACATAATTATTCCCCATAAATTAAGGGTGTATTAGCCGATGGTCCTAAAACGATGCTAAAGGGTTACTGATTTTTTTGGAAAATATAGACTCACTTAAAAAATTATTCGTTAATCCACATTTTAATCAATTGATATTGAAAAAATAAAAATCTTTGAATATTAGGGAAAATGCAAAAATCTTTTGTTATTTAAAATTTCATAAAATACGACTCTTAACTCTAAAAAAAAATTTTTTTCTACCCAATATGTTAATTTAAAATTGAGCTTTGAAAATATGCAGACAAGGTATAATGCGGAATTTGATGAAATTTTCTCCCAAAATTAAAATGTATCACCCGATTAACCCATAACTGCGATAAAATATCTTTTCATTTCGTCAAAATGAGATATTTTAAATTTTTCGTATAACTCAACATCTGTCTTAGCTTCAATCTCCTCCAGACAATTTCTCTAATTGATTGAAACGTGAAAATTTAAACGATTGACAGTGAGTCAGGCAATTAAACAGGTGAAATGATTGATTCACTCCTAAATTACTCTCATAATAATTTTAAACTCTCTGAATATTTAAAAGAAAGCTATCTTAATCGAAAATTCAACACAAAGTTGAAGTAAAACATCAATCTCGTCACAAAAAAACAATTTTTTAATTTTTTCCTCCATGAAAATATAAATTTTCATGTTTTAATATACTACTTGGTATGCTCTATTTCATGTTGGCGTTTTATAATTTGCCTTCAATGGTCCAAGAAAATATCTCGGGTCGCATATAAAGCATATTCGTAAATTCACATTCTAAGAAAATAGGCAATGCGACTTTGACTCGCGTATATAATGTTATATCAACCTTGGTTAGCATCGTTTATACCATACGTAGCACGCGATGGAGGTAGAAAAGCGAAGGCGAGAGGCATCTGTATCCCAGGCAAACTCAATTATTCCCCGGACTCAAATTCAAGAGGGTGGAAATGGTCTTTAGGATATTCGCCTTTGCTTCACGTAGCATCTACTTTTATACTTGCATAAATATACAGAAGAGAATAGTCAGGGATAAAGCCAATTGAGAGTCAACTCTTCTGAGAAATAGCATAATAAAACGAAATAGCTGCCAAAGAACAGTTGAACAATTCATCCCAAACCAGCACGACTGAGAAAAAAAAATTAATTTTCGCGTTTTTTGTCATTTTTCTACAAGTCTACAGCCTCGACAACCGATTAAGCAGGCCTAAAAACGGCGAATTTGAGTGATTTTTTGATATCACCGCGAGAAAAATTGCTCTACGGATTAAGCCAGTCGATTATTTGTATTCGGCATGAAAAAATACATATAAATTCATTGCTTCTAATAGTCTACAGCCTCGACAACCGATTAAGCCGGCCGAAAAACCGCGAATTTGAGTGATTTTTTGATATCACCGGGGGAGAAATTGCTCTACGGATTAAGCCGGTCAATTATTCGTATTCAGCATGAAAAAATACATCTAAATTTGCCGGTCCTAATTGTTTAGAGCCTCGACAACCGATTAAGCAGGCCTAAAAACCAAGAATTTCGGTGTGATTTTAGTGAATACAATAAATAACAAGAAATTTACTTCCATTTCGGCTGTCGAATGGCATTTTTTAAATCAAAATATCCTCAAAACCATTTAAGATATGAATATTTCTATAGAAACTTTTTTTGTAGAGAATTTTATTAACTACAAAAAAGGTTTCCAACAAAATTTGTCTAGCTTGCATCCTTACTAAGATATGGGCAAGTAAAGAATTTTTTTGTCTTAGACATGAGTTATTTTTTTGCTTTAAATATCTGCATTAAATTATTCCATATTTTAAGTTATATTGGACATCTGTCTCTGGGAATATGATTTCAATCTTTTTTATACATATATTGATTCATAGCCAGATATTAAAAATAAAAATTCCTTGAAACCTTTGACCAAACGAACAGTCTGTGCTCAAGCAAGCGAAAGCTCAGTATAGGTAAATCCATTCCATTTTACGACGTTTTGTCCGGGTAACTTTGAAGTATTCGTCAAGCATATGGAACATTGGTTCGATCAATAGAAATAGGGTCATTAGATGGAATAAAATATCGACTAAAATATCTCAGTAGCGGAGAGAGCGATGCAATAAATCCCGTATGTAAATACAAGTCTGGCGAAATTTCGTATCAAAACAGACGTGTTATTGTCCGGGAAAATGGTGGAAAATATATGAAAATAACATACCTGATGTATGGCTCATTATGCAGCGTCAACAATGGCTTCGATCATCTGTCCATTTACACGCTCCCGTGGAATTTTCGTGCCACAATTTTTTAGGTTCACTTGACGAAACGTACATTCATCAAATGATAAATTCTCACGCGATCTCACGCGGCGAATAAATGAGAAAAATACACGCGAATAACACCGATAAAACTCTCAAGAAACTCTGGCCCACACGAAATGCCGTCTGAGCGGTAAATGGCTTTCAAAAACACTATCAACACTACACCAACCACTGCACACATCGAGACAGACGCGACAAGACACGGATTTGACACGGTTTTTAGTCAGTTTTATCGGCAATATACACGATAGATTCGAGTAATTATCAACACGACGAACTTTGTTTAATCTCATATTGTACATATTACGCGTGAAACACCACAGAATACCGACAAAACCACCGACAATTACTGCACACACGAGACAGACGCGACAAAGAGCCACGAGACGCGGACTTGGAGGCTTTTAGACAGTTTTATGGGTATATTAACGATTATTTCGAGTAATTATCGACAGGGAAAACTTTGATTATTGTTATTTTGCACATATCACGCGAGAAACACCATAAAATAACGAGAAAACCACGGGAAAA
Source organism: Macrocentrus cingulum (assembly GCA_002156465.1). NCBI lineage: Eukaryota > Metazoa > Arthropoda > Insecta > Hymenoptera > Braconidae > Macrocentrus > Macrocentrus cingulum. The sequence goes on along the minus strand of MVJL01006506.1, from coordinate 11,709 downwards.
CTGACACACGATGCCCAAAGCCTGTCCAAGCTTGTCGACTCGTCGGCCATCTTAAGAAACTTGAACGGACATGCGCAGAGCGCGAGCGCGGGAAACCCAATTCAAAAATCAATCTATCGATAGAGAAATATTGTTCGATAAAATAATTTGTTGTAAAAATAAATTGTTTATAACAGCAAAATATAATTTACGATGTATAGCCCATCGAATTCCGTAATTTTTTTACATAATATTTTATCCAAAACAACAAATTTATAATAATTTGTCATACAAATTTTAATATCTGTTAATATTCAAGTTAACACGGGCTAAAGGAGCTTTGAAAAATTAATTTTCTTGATTAAAGTGACGATAAAATACCGGAATTTTTTGCTAGGTGGTGCGAATCAACTTGTATTGTCTTATATTTTAATTTGGATCAATTCCCTTTGTTGAATGATTCTAGGCTATACATCCTTAATAAGTAAATAATGATTGACAAAGGTAATTGTGAAAATACAGCCAGGGATATCCTTAAAATTCCTGCCACGAGAGAGAACTTGAGTTTGCATCGAAATCAGCTACTTTAAAACGGTAATTTAATAAAGTTTGAATAGAGCACTTGGTTATTCGCTTGGAAATAATTACGCGTTCAGGTTGCATCTCTCTACTTCGACAACTTTCCTACAATTTTACCCCCTTGCCCCCATCAAATAGGTCGTAGAAAATTTAACACATCCTTTCGGTATGGTCGGTAATAATTCAATTACTCAACACAGTACACGACGACCAGGTGAAAAAACAGCAGAGTACAATCTGCAACAAGCAGTGAATACAAGTGTATGCCAATTTATTTTACACATTCACCACTGCACGAGTCTTGTGCACGAATTCGTTTGCCAAACGTGACGACGAGTGAGAATAAATTTAGTGAAAGTGTAATTTAAAGAGTTTACGACGGTCCACGGTCCTCCTCACTCTCAGAGAATGGCCCTTGATCTACGGGCGGCGGTGATACGCTCTCTTCAAGAATAATATCTTCTACGGGCGGTAAACCTTGAAGAATCCTCGCGTGTTCCTCGATCTCAGGGATTTTTTCGTGAATCAACTTCTCTACATCCACCTTATCAAGCTCATCTTGCAGTCGTCGTTTGATAGGTGCCTCGATAGCGTCCATGATTTGATATCTGCAATCGTCAAAGTCACATAAAAAAAAATCCTCATCAAGAGAAGATATCCAACTTAGCCATGACAATATTTACTACTTTATTTTGTAGACATTTTTCTATTAAAAATGTGATTGTCAACAATTTTTTTTTCCTTTTTTCACTGTGTTTATGGGCTGTGATGTATGGTTTCACCATGTATTTGGTTTTTTTTTACTCATATAACTCGGTAAATAAAAAAAAAACCCCATGGAAAATATTATGCCGTGAAGAAATAATGTATGCATATAAAAATGTATTATGAAATTTATCAGGTAAAATGTTTGAGACTCTTACCGCAATAAATTGGGCAGTATGTTTATCCCTGCTTCCACAATATAATCCAACGTTCCCGCACCGTGTATCCTAGTTTGAATATTGCCAAGCTCGAGATTAAGCTCCTCCAGGGAAGCACGCTTCCGGGTATCCACAGGCTGACTCAATTTCACTTGGACTCGGAAATACTGAACCGTGAACGAGACGGTTCCTGCCCTGGAGAGAAAGCCCCCGATCACGCCCACTTCCCAGTGTGTTCTGCCCTCAATCTCTTGAGTTCCCACGTCCAAAAGCACGTAAACCTTTTGATTTTTTTATTTATCCAGAATAATAATTCATGAAAAAAAGAAAAAGACAAATAAAAGGCCACACATTGGACAGTTTAAGGGATAAACTCGTGAAAAACAACTTACCGTTGCATTTTCCATGGTGAGTGTGATGTTGCCCATGCGATAAAAGCTCGCGAGTCCGGTGATCCAGGTGTGGCTGGAGGTAACCGTGAAAATTCCCACGCTCTGCGAGTAATCCTTCAGCCTGTATGGATCATAGCACATATCGGAAACTTGTTTGCGCGCCTCTGCCACTGCCATGTCGAAGGGTGAAATAGAGTTAGGGAAGTACTGTGGCAACTGTGTTATCTGCTTGTTCACCTCGCCCCTGAAATCACCCGATTCAGCCATCTCACCTTAACAAACACTATCACTGTCATCGTATAACTATCTCCACTCAAATTGATCAAACTTATTCAATTGAATACCAGGGTCCTTGGAACTTTATAGTTCTCCACCAAGCTAACCGCTTTTGCAATGAGCTCCTGGCCCACAGGTATGGCCAAATTGACGTCTCCCAAGGCACTAAGCACTAGCAGATGTGACCCAAGCTGTGCTCAAGTATTATCTGATCAACGCTATCGAGTTTGTTACTCAATAATGCTCGGAAAATTTTGCTTTAGCCCCGCAAAAATCAAATAGCACTGTTCGCTTGTCGCGCATCGATTTTTTTACACTTTTACTCCGTAAGGACTAGTACACATGCTCCAGTGAATTATTCTGCATTCGAACACTGTAAAATCTATAAATTCAATTTTAAAGGGATGAATTGTGCATATAGAGTGATTCTATTACTGAAATTTTTATAAATTTAATTATAAAAATCAAGAATTTCTGTATCGCTGAATATTGTGATTTTTTCACTTGCTAATTATCTTGATAATGATGCAAGTTTGACAAATTTTGTTAGGAACCTTTTTTATAGATAATAAAATTTTCTACAAAAAAGATCTCTTGAGAAAAATTTTTATCTTTAATAGTTAAGAAGATATTTTGATTTAAAGCAGGAAGATTATTTTTCTAAAACGTCTTTTTGACTCTAGTCACGCATCATGGAAAAAATTGTAAATTCAATTGCTGTAATAACGTAGAAGATTGTTTTTCTTATGATTTTGACAGTTAAATTCGGACATTACTGTCGGCAAGCGTAAAAATTTGTTTATAATCCTGTTATGAGCATGATTTGGATTTAAATTTTGTAATAGTAATTTTTTTTTTGCTCGTAATATTTATAACGTTTACCTGACATTTTTGTTGACCTCACTGAGTATGAAGGGCTTGATACTGTCGAATATGAAGGCACCGGCAGAGTTAATTATACCCTGGAGCACAGAGCCGAGAAAACCGAGGTTCTTAAAGTCCATGTCAATCTTGGAAAATGTTAGGTCCATGTCGATATCTTGCGCGTGAAGCTTGCCATCAGTACCGACTTGTAATCTTGCTAGTCCTTGGACGTTAACCCCCGTTAGAGCGACCGTGAAATCTCCTTCCGATCGCGGTGAGAACCACGATGTGAGCGTGTAAATCCCCTTGATATCCAGTGCCTCAATGCTCAAGGCAACAGAAACCTAAATACACACAATAGAAACAAGTCAAATATTATTTGTACGAGAATATACAATTACAGTTCACAGCTCGTGTTAATCGTTGCTCCATTTAAATAATTACATTTACAATTTTCAACACATTACACACCTCTAAAATTTTTACCCACATGAGTCCAAACGTATAAAAGCTCATGCAATTGAAATTAATTTCCAATAGCCGTTAATTGTACACCTGGAAACTCATTATTTCGAGCTATACAATTTCCCAAAAAAAGAAATTTTAATCACATCATTAATGCCCAAAAATTGGCAGCGATTTTTTTTTTCAATATCTTGAAAAAATTTTTTGAATTTTCAGGTGATAACTCTGTAAATATGCAAGATAAAAAAAATATTATTACAATTAAATAATTTCAAATTAAATTTTCTACAAAAAATATTTAATAAAATTTTTTGTATCTCTATTAATTTTTAAAAAATTTCAAGATTTAGAAAAATTGTTCTACATTTTTTCTAGAAAATTTAATTTCCTATTATTTGACTTGAGTAATATTTTTCATTATCTCGCTTATTTACTGAGTTATCGAGACATTGAGAAAAAATATATATTATATATATATATATTATATGCCTTGTGGTATTATATTGACGTGATATGGCTGTGTATTGAGTGAATTTGACGTTACACGTAGATTAAAATTGTACCTGCATCAAAGCAAGCTCCGACTGGACGTGTTCAATTCGAAATTTGGACAGTCCATACACTTTGATCGATTGGAAATTCATCGTATACATTGAAAACGAATGTTTCATGTCTGGCACGGACATTGGATCAGGTATGGGGGCTCCCGGAAGTCCAATAGGATCTGGTTGTTGATAATGCTTCAATATTGCTCGAATTTGATCGCCAAGTCGCTTTTCACCGCGCACCAATTTCGTTTCAGTTTCATTTCCTAAAAAAAAAAACAACAAAAATGAAATATAACTTGTTAAATTGATTAAATACAATTTCACGTAGGATTAGCCAAGTTAAATTGAATTTTTCACTCGTGTCTTATTTGAAATCCTGGCAAATTACTTTGCTTCTTCACTGGCTAATTAAGAGAGTAAAAAAAAATACTCAGATGATTGAATTTCGTACCGCCTGTAATAGGATCACAGCTGCAAACGAGGATAGCACACGCAAAAACTAATAATTTAATTAGTTCCATTTCACTGACAGTAACTACTACGACAGGCGGAACTGATTTATCTCGCAGAGCGCGTCTGAATGACTGGACCACGTTCAAACGCCAGTTTACACTGAGGATGTGTCACTAAACTTCGTCGAGACTATCAGAGGGTCATTGAGAGTTCGAGGGTCACTCGTTTATCTCGAGTCTCCCTTTTTTTATCCTCTCCAAAACGTTTGTACGAGTTGTATATCGTGAAATGCATTCCTCGCGCTTGGAAAACACATACACGTGACTCACCCGATGGCAGCAGTACACACCACACTCACGGGTGATGTTATTTAAATAATTTTGTTATCTTCAGATTGAGTTACGCATAAATCCGCGTACATTTCGAAATTGGATAAAGCCAATTTGTTTGAATATTTGTCTCACTGCGATCAGATGTAGCTTGCGATGGAGTAGCAGGTTGCAAATTTACCCAGTGTTGCTTGGATACAAGCCCTTTTGATCGCCTTCCAACCCATGTAGAGACCTTTAACATATAAATCCATTATCAAACCAGAAATATGGACTTTTTTTCATTAAATAAATCAAGTAAACTTTGGAAAATCATGTCCAGAGTTTTTTTTGTCATTGAAATAATAAAAAATTATCGATAACAATCACAAATATATGGATAAATAATTTTAAAAAATTCAATTCTTATTTTCTAATGAATTTAATTGAGATATTGATCGAAATGAATTTTTTTTTAACATTAATATAAATTTAAAAGATATTACAATCAAATTTTATTCGATTCTGATTTAACTTTTTATTGAAACACGTATGGATGACAATATTTATAACAATAGTGGAAGATTCCTTAACACGGGGAGCGCAAATATTTGCATTTTACATTAATCAGTATAACAATAAACTTTCTATTCTAATTATTTTTATTTCTACGCGTTTTTTTTTCCTTTTAATAATATCACTATCATTATCATAAATTTTTTATAGATAAAGTACAAAGACGGCTTCAAATACTTTATCACGATGAGCGCAAATTCGAGAGATTTTTCTTTGCCCTCAATATATAGATATAATGACTGTGAATTACTGTAAAACCATTTATACAAAATGAAATATTTCAATGCCCTAAGTTATATGTGAATTTATCATGAGATATGAAATTTTATTAAGCGTGTGCAAGAGCATGCCAGATTTTTTTTTTCTTATTGTCTGCTCCAGTTTGCTTTTTCTTCTTCCTCGTCTTCTTCTTCGCTATTGTCTTCACTGTCACCACTTTCTTCGCCGTCGGCATTATTCTCATCTTCATCCTCCTCCTCGTCTTCTTCATCCTCTTCTTCGTCTTCATTTTCTTCTTCTCCCGATACCATTTCGTCAGTTTTCACTTTTGAGACTTTTTTCTCATCCACTTCTTCGTTAACGTCCTCCTCCTCATCTTCTTCATCTTCGTCATCTTCTTCTTCCTCCTCGTCTTCTTCGGCTTTAACTTGATCCTCTGACGTTAAATCTTCTTCATTTTCATCGCTACTCTCAGTTTCTTCTTCTTCTTCTTCTTGCGATTTATCTTCAATTATTCCATTATCTTCAGGATAAACTTCGTGTTTAACAATAATTTTTTCGTCAATTTCGTCATAATCATCGGCATTTGTATCCTCCGAGTCCTAAAAAAAAATAATTTTTACAGCATGTAAAATTGAATATTATAAAAATTTCAAATACATAAAAAAATCGTCGGGTTTTCAAGCTTGGTATTCGCGATAAAATATTAGAAAACTTGTATGACCGGAGAATTTTAATAAATTCAGCGTATTTTAATAATATTTCGTGCAAAAAAAAACATTACCTGAAGCAGTGGAGCCGGTTCTACATAAGATTATTAATTTAAAAGTAGAAAAAAAATATATGTGAGATGATCGACCAGGTTGTTAGGCGAAAAAATTAGATAAATGAAAGAATCACCAAATAATACTAGGCTCCGTAGAATCATTTGTGACTGATGGTAATTCTAATACTTCCTTACTGCTGGAATTTGGTCGAGACTGATGAGAGACAGTGTCATTTTGCCTGATAATACTACTGATTCCGTGTCTTCCTGCAAATTTTCCGCTTGTGTCTCGGAATCTGTGACTAAGAGTTCACACTGCGGTGGAAGTGAGCCTTCCAAGTAGATCGGCTTCGGCGGAGTTTTCTCTCGCTCCAAGTGACTGTAATTAATTAATAATTTTTACATTTATACCAACTAATTTTTTTCATTTTTCATTTCTCATTATATCGCCATAATATCCGACAAAACTTGAAACAATTTTATCATGAATTTTTCCATGATCTATAATAAGTTAATAAAATAATTAATTCCATTGTCTTATATAATGTTTAAAAAAAAATCTAAACGCCAACTTACCATTTAATTTCAGCTGATGATTTTTATGATTTTTAAACGATTGTGAAAAAAAACCAACGAAAAATGTATAAAAAGTAAATTACCTGGGTGAATGAGGAGGAATTATTGGAGTAGTTGGTCGGCTGATTTTTTGACCGCCCTCAGCACTTGCTGTCATTTCCATCCCCATGATCTTCACAGTAGGCGAAGCTTCGTCCACCTCGTCCACGCCATTTTTAACAATACGGCAACAGTATTTTTCCCCAAAATCTCCCTATAAAAAATTAAATAAAACATATTTACACTGTGAATCTACCGATAAAAAATACATATTTACAATGCAAAATTTTCCAATAAAAAATTTTCTTTCGGCGCTCAAGAAGCCGTGTTTCAACGGAAAATTCTGCAGATATAAAAATAACATATGACGATTTTACGTCTTAAATTATCACACAAAGTAGAACTACTTATATTTATTAATCCGTTAGGCCGACATGCACGCATACAACACGAATGTCCATATCATAACTCCAATCAATCGCTGTATCCATTTTACGACTGTCATAAAATCGATGATGTCATGAAAAGCAAATAAAAAAAAATCCAAGCGATTAATTCAAACGAAGCACGATCTGAATAATGATCGGAAATAAAATAAAAATTTGCAATAAGCTTATTTTTTATTTACGATAATGTAAAACGTTCTGAAATATATTTGTCTCGTTAAAAACATTTTTTTTTTTGCAGGTACCTTTAAATTAGGGGCAACCCCTGCCGGACCAATGGACTTTGGAGCCCCATCTACTACTTAAAACGTAAAATAATAAAAAACATATAAAAATTCATTCATCTCAAATGTACAGAGATATTTACTGTCTAATATTTTTTTTTCTATTTAAATTCTATCACTGATCTAATAGAAAAAAAAAAATTATAATAAAAATTAAGAATTTAGGGCGGGGTAAGCATAATTAAAACACAGCAACGTGCATCTATTGCCTATAAAATTATTTTTAAAACCCAATTTTGATAGATTTTCGAATTTCTAATAAACCTGTGTATTTGGCAGTGGATTTAGAGCCTCGGCACGAGGTAAATTGCCCATTTGCACGACAATTCTTTCCATCGCTGCCTCCGTGTCGACCAATCGTTGAAGTAGCTGATCTACCTCTATGTCTCCGGCAGCTTCTAGTGTTCCAGCATGTGCAACATTACCACACGAGTTCAAAAACATCAATCCGCGTTTAGTGCGTAAGGTAGTTCTAAGGGGTAAATCATGTCTGACCAAAAATCGACAAATATCTACCTCTGCCCTTTCCAATTTTTTTTGTTTTTTTGCAATAACTCGATAAATAAGTGCAATAACAAAAAACAATATTTAAGATAAATAATTGATCATGAAATTTCCCACAAAAAATGTACGATAAATTTTTTTTAGATCTCTCTTAATTTTTGAGATATTACCGTTTTTTTGAAATTTTTATTTTTTCAATTTTTTATTTTCTAAAATATCTCGAAAACTGGGCAAAATATCAAAAAGTTTATTCTAAATTTTTTGTAGGAATTTTAATTGTGAATAAATTACTCCTGATAACATTTTTCGTTATCACGCTTAGTTATCATGTTATTGGTGAAAAACCAAAAAAAAATTCATAAACTGCAAAATCTCGAGGAAGTAACACCTTATTGGATATAAACGAAGGTGGATTGTCCGAAGAACTACCTTAAGTTATCGATAATTTTGATATTTAATTTATATATAGACACTCCTCCCGATATGCATGTGCTATTGGCTGTGTTTTTGTGCGCAATTTAACGCAGACCCAACTGTATTCAAACACGCACGTGATGTTGCAATAAATTCATTAATAAATTTTACTTACGTCGTTTTAACTCCTCAATCGTTGGAGCTGGCCTTACTGGTGTTGCAGATCGTTCTTTGCGATAGTATGGCACACCAGTAATAGCGCTTGATAGTATTTCCGGGTTAAATACCCGATTTCGAAATTCTCTCTCTGCCTCAGGATTTACGTATTCTGGATAAATCTCCGAATTGGAATTTTTTCGCAGTACCTAATAAAATACACACATTAGATTAAATAGATTCGTGAGATGTCTTGTCACTATAATACCCAAAAAAAGTTTTTTTTTTCGTTTTTCACAAAAAACTTAATAACTAAGCGAGATATCAAACAATGTTATCAGAGTCAAATTATTATACATTCAATTTACTATAAAAAATTGATAATATTTGAAGAACTAAAAAACACACAATAAACTTTATTTCACGTTTTTTGTAAAGAATTTTATTCTGCATAATTCAACTCTAATAACAATTTACCCCATCTCCCTTATTTATCGAGTTAGAATCAAAAAGCAAAAAAAAAAAACAAAATTTCCAAATTGAATGTCGAAAAAAATTGTTTTCCACTTAATAAATAATGAATTCAAACCTTAGCTATGGTATAGAGGAAGAACAAGAGGATCCCCACGGTGTACAAAGGCATAATAATTCCCATACTGCCAGTACCACTCTGAGGAGTAACCACGCGTCCGGCTGCACCCATTGGAGGTCGCATTTTCTGGACAACCACGTGTTCCGGTCGTCCCTCGACCCTGGGCACAATGTGAGAGGACGGAATAGCTCGTCCACGCTCTCTCATAGCTGGATGAAGGCCTCCAGCATGTGGTGGTAAACGTCTCTCCTGTTTAATTGGTGCTGAAATGCCAAATAATTCGTTAAAACTATTAGTCATCGACGCATTTACACGTATATATTATTATTTAATGTGGACACACGATAACAAATCACTCGAGCGTATTTTTGGATCACTCGTCGGCATATATACATAATTTTTTGGCAATAGGCCAGCAGCAAATGGACAAGCTAGTGTGTTAGAAATTCATATATATATATATACTTGTGTGACCTTTTTAGCATTGCAATATAACCTTTTAAAAATTAATATTTTATTAGGAATTAGTGCTAACTATAACACAAATTATATTTAGTTAGAAAAATTCATTTAATTTATAGAGATTTAAAAATAAATCTTACTGTGGGGCATTAAAATGTGGTATCTTATAAGATGTGGCAGCCCTAGTTGAGATAAAGGTACTCCAAAATGAATTTTTAAGCATAATGAACTGTTGAATGATCTAATTTCTTCAAAAACTTGCTTATAAGATTTTCCCAGACGTTCTTTTTCAGCCAAAAATGACGATAAATCTATTCCACAACGGGCAAGAACCTCATCCCTGCAAAAACTCGCACTTTGTGGCGACAATTTGTTTATTTGCAAGGCATCCCTTACTCTTGGATCTATTTGATGATGTCTCAAGATGTTCATACACATTTCCCGCAATATATCAACTGTATTGACATCACTCTCGAATATTAAATCGCAGCAGGCAACTACATTTGTACATAACCAATAATCACATTATTTTAATCATTGGAAATATGGTTTGATAAAAATGACTTACCCGATCCATCAGACGGCAGGGGTACTGATTTGACTGATGTACTGATCATTGGATATAAAATATTAGGCCACAGCACGGCAAAACATCCGGCGACAATTGTCAGTACCAGGATTGTTTTATGTGTTCCAAACTCACTGTCCTGTGGCATTTTTCTCCGTGTTTCATCGTTCGATCTGTCGAAATTTCGCACACGCTCCATGGCTCTCGCTTTTTCGTATTACTTTATATCCAAGTCACATCCAGGGACACTGCTCGCGTCGATAGACCAACACACGCACGCAAGGGATATGGCGAAAATGGAGGACCGGCGGCGCTGATGCTATTTCTGTCAATAGAGCAAGGTCGTCGCACGAAAATTTTGAGCCCTTGAAGTTATTTTTCCTATTTTTCACTTGAAAAAAAAAAAAACATTAAAAAAAACCTTAAATATTACCAATTACCTTAATTTTTTAGGTGGGAAACAATTAATTTCACAATAAATTGAAATTTCTCCGCCATTTTGTCACGACGACCGTTACGTCATTTTGAATAAAAATAGAAAAATACGATGATTATCTTGAATTGCAAGATTTTTATTATATTTACTGAATAATTTTATAGCTAAAATACTTTTATCTGATTGACAAATCATTCAGGACCTCCGCGCTGGAAGAAAAAAAATTAAAAACGTTAGATCGACAGAGAACTTTTTTTATATGGAATTAATTTGGTATTCTTACGTTAATATAAGCGATTTCCATGTCATTGAGAGGTCTCCTGCGGAATCGGGGTGGAATTTGAAAATCTTCGATTGTTGGTAACGCAATAACATTGGGCCCTGTAGCACCTTTTGACGATGTTTGCATAGACGATCCTGACGTTGCAGGTGATGTGCCTTTCACTCCACTTATCGCTATTTCGGAATTGAAATTATTTAATTAAAATATTTTTAGTATTAATACGGTAGAATAAATAAAAAAAGGAATCACCTAAATTCACTGCACCCTTGCGAAATCGTATCATGGGCATGTGAGCTTGGACAACCTGAAAATTTATACGTATAGGGTTTAATTATTTTGTCAGATTCATCAACTAATAGTTTAGTAATGTTTAATGTTTATTATAAGTTTTAGAGATGGTTAATAATATTTACTCACTTTCCACCCGGTGGATGCCATTTTCGATTAGAAATATTATTCTGCGAGCAACAACAAATAGATGTCGAGATATACGAGGTTATTTAGTTATTTACCTGACAGGTTTTTTTTTTTACTCGCGAAATCAGCTGACGCAGAGGGCAGTAGTGTACAGTTCTTGAATGTTGAGGATATTGAGATTTAA